>CM058230.1:28516277-28760708 GCA_030180135.1 Orychophragmus violaceus | reverse complement strand
GTTTGGTTTAATTTGAGTCGGTTTAGGTTAACCGGTCAACCCGGTCAACGGTTGACTCAAAACCGGTTTAACCTAACCGGTTCAATTGAGACGGTTCAGTTGGTTCAGAGGGTGGTCAACCGGTTCATCTTGGTTAACGGTCAGTGGTCAACTCTCGGTCAGTGGTCAACGGTCAACGCCGGTCAACGCCAGTCAACGGCCGGTCAACGCCGTGGTCAACGCCGGTCAACGCGTTGACTCCGGCTGGTTTGTGTGTGCGGTTTGTGTGCGGGTGTTCGTGACGTTTCGGGGTTTGTGTTCGTGTGTTCGGGAGGTTCGGGTTTAGTTCGGGGTCTCGGGAATCCGTATCCGCATCCGCGCTGTTCGTTCCGTCAAATCACTGTGAGTCGGCTCAAACACAGTAGTTGCATGTAGACGATAAATGGGAAACCGTAGTGATAGGATTGCATACCCGTGTGAATGAATTGAATTGAATTGATAGATTGACTGAGTTAACGATAAACCGGCTAGGGTTAAAGAAGCATGGTAGACTTAAAACGGATTAAACCTGTTTGTGTGCCGCTAGATTGATAGTTGTGCTGCGTGATGCATTCATATAGTCGTTGCATGACTAGGACCGCATATGCATATATATATATATATAAGTAAAGAACGGTATTAAATGAACTTATATACATGAATTGAGACGAGTTAAAATACGGAAGTTAACCTGAACGAACGTATAGAGTATGAACGGTATCGGGGTTTCCCGAGGTTAATGAACTAAATAATGAATGATGAGACGTCGGGGAGTTTAGTAAGCTTCTAGCTCTAAACCGACGGATCGAGGAGTTATTAAAAGATGATTAGGAGTGGTTAAGAAATGAGAAGTGTTGTCATTGGTGAACCGTCTACGGGTTAGCAAGCGGCTAACCCAAGGTAGCGGGCGTGAATTGGTTAAAAGACGTTAGAAACCCTAATAGGCCTGTTGTGTGTGTTTGTGAGTCTACTTCGGTGTTGGGCCGAGTAGACTGTTGATTGTGTGATTGTGTTGTGTTGTGTGGTTGTGGTTAACGTTTTGTGCAGGCCTTTAGATCGTCTTGGTGTTGGGCCGAGCGATCCTTGTGTTACTTAACTTGGTCACGGGACCGGTTAAGTCATGGTGCTGACTCGGTACGGTGCCGAGTCAGAGCGGTGGTGTGTGTGAGTAGACTTGCGGGATGCGGGGTTGAGTTGTTGTGGTTATTGATTGTGATTGATTGCTAGAGTCCAAGCGAGTCTGAGTGTTTACATTTCTGCACTAGGACTCTAGGGTGCGTTAGATCCCGCAAGTCTAGGTGTTTGATTACGTTCTGGTACTTCCATCCCGATTGCATACTCGGGAATTGAGAACCTGGTCAGTTAGTGCTGGCAGGTGCGAACCTATGGAGTGACGTCTGTAGGGTGTAGTCCGGAGAATACAGGGTCGCGTCCTAGGGCCGGACTGCATGGAAGCTCGGGTTGCCGGGGGTAACCGGAGTCACCGCGTATCGATGGACAGAGAACGGTGTCCTAGTCGTTGTGTGGACGGCTAGGAGTCACGTGGGTTAGTTGCCATATCGGTAACGGTGAGAACGCGTGGAAGTTACCAAGATCGTAGGGGCTCAGTGTGTGTGTTTTGGTATAGTTGGTAGTGCGCGGTAGATAGATCGAGTCTCAATCGGGGACATGTGCCGCAGTGCTCCCGATTTCCTCTAATCGCCTTCTCTTTATTTTGGCAATTGATTGTGTGTGGGCTCGACGCGACGTGGTAGTACGTGATCGGCTATTTGCTTGTTGATTGTTATTTTGGGGTTTCGGGCGGGAATCTATAGATGATAGATAGATTAGAAGCCTTAGTGGGGAGCCGATTCACTGGGTGATCTTAGATCGCTCATTAGACTCTTTTGTGTTTTTCAGGTGTAGCAGCGACGGACGCGGGAGGTCCTCGGTGTAGTTTCGGGATTGCTTGTGGCGGGGTTTTGATTCGATGATTTGGATGTTTTATTTCGGTTCGGCTTGTCGCCACTTTTGTGTTAAGCATTGATTTTTGATTTATTAATTGACGAAATGATTTGTGTAAATGACGATTAAACGTTGTGATGAACGTTTGATTCCTCAGAAATGAATATGCTTTCCTGATATTGTGTTTAGTCCGAACCGACACAACTCACAGAAGTGGTGCAAGGCGTACGACTTGTACTATGGAAGTGAGGATAGCGGAGTCAAGGACGGGTTAGTGCGAGCCTTTGTCTCAAACCGATCTGTCTTTGGCTTCGTCCTGTGACGAACTTTTCCTGTTCGACTTGCTTGGGTTCGATCGGTCATGTTCTTGTCTGATTGTTGACCGGTCAGCTCGACGGTCAGCGGAGAATGGGAAAGGGGCGTTACAAAGATAACTACCAGGATTGGTGTTCCAAGCTGAATAAAAAACCCTATTCACATCAAACGTTAACGGATTATTGATTCGCACAAAGAAATATCTGTCCTACCAACAGTCCGTCTTATCCGGAGGATCATACACAATCTTCAGACAATGCCGGGGTAAAACCTTCGTATAAAAAGTACCAGCGGTGCCTCGATTAACCGCTATTGACGTCAGCCTACGGAAGAAATCAGTAGACATATCAAAACCCTCGTCAGCCGCCATAATCAAAGCACCCACCATATTACGGATGGCACCGGGATAAAGCTGAGAGATAGCTATCTTCCTCGCTTCACAGTATTCAACCAAGAGTCTCGGAAGAGGGAAGAGCAAGTGAGACTCCAAAAACATATTCTCATTCAGACAAACCCATCCAGGATGAGCGTTCCAAGGTTTCTCTGACGGGGACGGCAATCGGTAATCAAGACCGGGAACACCAATACGATCCCGCAAAATAGTATCCAGGGAGTCAAGCTCGCATATAGACGAAGGAATTGGCCGAACAACTACTGTATTTCGATAATCTCCCTCGGCAACGGCAACTGCTTCCTTCTTCGTCCTCTTTTTCTTCTTAACTTTTGAGGCCGCCGACTGAGAACGACCAACAGAGGCAGAAGTACTAGTCCCGGGGGTATTATCTCCAGGTTCAACCAAATCATCGATATCACGCTCTAGTTCCAGCGCATCCTCATTAACACATGAACCCCGTTCTCCGCCTCGCTCAACATCAGGAGGAAAACCTAATTCCTCCTCTTCCGAAAGCGGAGGAAGCGAAAAATCAGAGAACGGTTGACAAGCAATAGGTTTCTTCATCACCGGATTTCCCCAAAACGGACGAAGGGTCCAACCACCACGAAAAATGAAAAACTTCTCATCGTCACGAGAAAGCCTGAATCGCACATAACTCACACCCTACGAACTAGAGGAATCCGAATCACTGCTACTAGAAGAAAAATAAATAGTCGCCCCTGCTCGCATGCTAATTTAAGGAGTCTGATGAAAAACCAAACACCAGTAATCGAGAAATAAAGGTATAAGACTGAAGAAGAAGGGCCACCGAAGTCGAAGAGACCCAAGAATAATGAGAAGATCTTACGGCAATTTAGAAACAGCGCAACCCCAAAAGATATATCGCCCCTACAAAGACACGACCCAAAACAAAATCAATTAGATTTCCTCTTGACTTACATACTCAAGAAAATCCGACGAGCTCAGCATCGTGACTCGACGGACTGAGGGAGGGACTAATTGTTGGATATGAGTTTAGCACCCATCCATAAGCCCATTGGAAATCTAATTAAATCAACTATGTCATCTCGGCCCAAGAAGACAAGCCCTCTAAGGAGTCAACGGCCCAAGGAGAAGTCAGCATCCAAGCGCTATAAATAGGACCCTTCACTCTTCATTTTAGGGAAGATTGTAACTTACGAGAGGCCGAGCTACTTCTATAAAGCTCCGACCTCGAGTACTGTTTAGTGAGCTCGTTATTCGACGGACTCACGCCTCGTACCATCCTATTCATTGCTCGGCTCCGACCTTAAGATCAACAAAGAATCATTTCGTCCTCATTTAAGTATCTATATTTTACCCCATTGTTCAAACATTCCAGATCGCAGCTCGTAATATTGACTAGGTCGGATTTCTGTAACAACAAGAACGACAAGCTATAGACATCTCAGCAAACATGTACCTATGTTATATAATGAAATACACACGTTTGAATTCGACTGGCTTTCTCACGAGTTTTCCTTTAGATGACATTAGAAGCGCATGGATAAACAAGAGATCAAACACGTTTGATATTTGCTCCTCACTCTTCAACTATTCTGCATTTGGACAAGATTGAGTTTTGCCTCCATGTATTCATAGAAAATAGGATTCTGTTATAATTGTAAAGGTGTACTAATTTCATTTCTGTAAGTGTTTAATTGTCTCATTGTTTGTTTGTCAGATATAAATCGTTTCCAGGTTACAAAATTATATACGCAATTCTGATTTTTTGGAGGCGTTTTGAATATTGTCAGATTTTTTTCCTTTTCAGTGCATTACTTTTTTTTTGGGAGCAAATCAATGCATTACTTTATGAT
Organism: Orychophragmus violaceus; assembly: GCA_030180135.1. NCBI lineage: Eukaryota > Viridiplantae > Streptophyta > Magnoliopsida > Brassicales > Brassicaceae > Orychophragmus > Orychophragmus violaceus. The sequence goes on along the minus strand of CM058230.1, from coordinate 28,756,199 downwards.
TTGTTTTATACGAATGCGTTACTTAAAATTGAGCAATGAATATCGTAATCGTACAGAAACAGAACTGATTACTTAATAATTATTATATAATTATGAGGCTTTTTTACTTGCATTTTTGTGGAATAATTTAAGTTGTGGACCGACACATAAGAGAACGATGGAAGCAAAGAGTTTTCATCCACAACAACTGAAGTCTCAAACTATCACTTTCAATCGTTTACTTTTTCTTTTTGTCAAACCAATCATTTACTTCTATGATACACATATAGATCGGTCGAGATAGTTAAGAATAATAATTCCAAAATGAATAACATAAAACACCAACTCAACTAACCTATAATTTCAATGAATATATGCCATTATTGTACCAGGAAGTTTATTTTAATAAAAGTGCACACTTTTTCTTGGAAACTTGAGAAAATGGACATTGCTACAGAAGTAATGTTATACTGTAAGTTGTTTGTTCATCTGACATTTTCATCTATATGATTCATTTCAATGGTTCATTCAAATGATATATTTCAATGATGTTCAATTTAATTTTAAAATGTTTATAAATATAAAGTATTTGAATGAATTTTTGTTTGTGTGCTTAGTTTTTACAAATCTCTAATATTATCTATATGAATTCAATAAAAAAATGACTAAAATATTCATATTTTGACATATTTATATTTTAATCATAAATTTATCCAATTAATTTTAATTAATAATCTAAAATATATTGATCTATAATTCAATCTCACAATGCTTGTCTAATAAGAGAGAAAGAGACAGAGATAGAGAAGAAACAAATTATGCTGTAGTGATAAAAAGATCTTTTGAGTTCGCCTTAGAGAACTTTTCTCTCTAGCTCGAGAACCAAGGCGCCGCATCACCTCAACCATCACCTCAACCCCCGATTTGCATGGAGTCACGAAGTAAGATCATTTCCGTCGGCATTCCTTCTTGAGAATTTATGCTTCTCGTTCTCGGGTCCCCGCCGGTGTTCACCCGAAGATCTATCTCACCGCCGGGTGCTGAATCATTGCTATCTCGATGTCGGTGTTCTAACGCTCGGCCACCGCCGGCTCAATCCTTACCGCCGGAGAAGCCTCTTGTCATCAGCGTTTCCTCCCCCATGTTCGCAGCTGCTCTCTCCTCCCCCTCGGACCCAACTGAGGCACCACGAATTCTCGATCTCCTTTCCGCCGATTATCTTCACCGGCGAGATCTCTTCCTCCGAGAAAATCTGTTGGTCTGTGCTCCAGCTTCTATAATGGTCGTCTTCCTGCCTCCTCCCTCCACGCTGACGAACCGCCCAAACCTGCTCAAGCCCCACAATCAGCTTAGCTGATCTTTCCAGTCGACGTATGTGAACCCTCTCCACCCACCTGAGCCACCGTATCCGCCAGATCCAGCGTTCCGAGACTCTTTTCCACAAGCACTGCCTCTCTTCTCTTTGTCTCGGAGTCCCCTAACTGCTGCTCCATCTGCCAGTACTTCGTTGCCGGTCATCCCCACTTGCGCCCTCGAAGATGCTCCTTCGCTGAATCTCCAAAGAAGCGTATCTTCCTCCTCCGCTGAGATCTATCTCGCCGGCAAGGTACACTTCGCCGGTGACGTCCTCACCAGATACGCGACTATCGACGGTCCTTCATCTTGTGATGCCGGTGATGGTTATTTCTGGGCCTAGCCTATTTTCATATCTTTTGGTGTTAAAGTTTCAATCCAATGGGCTTGACCCATTACTTATTGGATGGTTCTCTACCATTCAGAGTCCACGTTCCTGGTCGCATAGCATATCCAATTTTATGTTGAACGTTGGCAATCTATCATCATCCCCTCTTTATGAGTTGAGATGTTTACATCCTTCCTTCCTTGTTAGGGAGAGATCTATTCCACTTTACTTTCTTTAAAGGGAGAGATCTTCCCCATTTTTCCCCCTTTTAAGGGAGAGATTCTTATTGTTTCATTCCTTAACAGGAAGAGAATAATTCCATCTAGTCCTTTTTCTTTGGAAGAGGATGTTATCTCGGATTTAATACCGAGAACTCTTTTCAACTTGTTCACCAATTTGTTATCTTGTGTAGCGGTCTCTTTGGGATCAAAAGATGCATTTGGATTCGTTTCGGCGATATTCGTTGGTGAAAGTTGTTGTTCAACGTCACATCTCAAAGTGACTATTTCTCAACATTCTGGCTTTGTTGTGAAAGTTCATCCTACGCATCTAACCTTCGGTTCAGATTTGTTGTCAATCTATCTTGGAGTCTTTTCTAGCTTAATTTGTATCAGCTTTATGTTTTATGGTAGTAACTAAAGAGGATGGATAATTCCCTCTGTTTGTATCCTGCAAGTTTAAGTTAAATGAAATTTGGTTGTGACAAAAAAAAAATCTAAAATATATTGACATCTATAGAATTTTCAAAAATTATTATTTTGGTATTTTGCGGTTTTGTAAAGAAACTAAGATTTTATGGTTTTAACGAGCAAATGAGACTTTGAAAGAAATCATGATTTAAGATTTTGACGAGAAAACATGATTTACAATTTTGGCAAAAAAACACGATTTTAAGGTTTTGGCGGGAAAATACAATTTTCGGTTTTGGCGAAAAATACGATTTTATGGTTTTGGCGGGAAAATGCGATTTTACGGTTTTGTTGGAAAAGCGCAATTTTAAAGTTTTAACGCGAAAATGTGATTTTATGGTTTTGGCGGGAAAATGCGATTTTACGGTTTTGTTGGAAAACGCAATTTTGCAGTTCTGACCTAAAATGCGATTTTATGTTTTTCAAATAATGTTTTCTATTTATCATATATATTCCAATTACTCAAAAATCAGTTTGCAATAACTATCTTGTTGAGTCATAATAATTAAAACAGTAAAAGCTATTATCATCATGCAAGGAAATCTCATCCTACTGCAATATTATCATCATGCAATGGAATCTCATCCCATACAACTAACAAATGGAGAACTAGTGAATTTTAACAATTTTTTGTTATGTTCTAAAATGGCTCAATCAACCAAATCAGTGATAATGGAGGGATAATTGGAGTACTGCATGCTATTTTGTCAATGTTTATTAGTTCAAAATTATTATTTTGTTTTGTTTTAAGTGAAATTTACTCCAACTAGTATTAATCTTTATTAGAATTACTAGTTTAGTATCCTTCACTAAAAGTTTACGAAGTTAGTATTATGAGTATGTAAAAAGACTAAATTGCCACTATGACTAAACTATTAATTAATCTTATTTTATTTAAAAAAAAAAATAATATTCAAAATATGGAAATAAAAAATAAAAATCGAAAATTATAATAAATAACTTTAAACTAAAAATTAAAAATCATGTACAAAAAATTTAAACTAAAAATTAAAAATTAAAATTAATAACTTAAAAATAAAAATTTAAAACTAAAAATTAAAAATTAAAAATTGAAATTAAAAATTAAAATTAAAAATTAAAAATTAAAAATTAAAAATTAAAAATTAAAAATTAAAAATTAAAAATTAAAAATTAAAAATTAAAAATTAAAAATTAAAAATTAAAAATTAAAAATTAAAAATTAAAAATTAAAAATTAAAAATTAAAAATTAAAAATTAAAAATTAAAAATTAAAAATTAAAAATTAAAAATTAAAAATTAAAAATTAAAAATTAAAAATTAAAAATTAAAAATTAAAAATTAAAAATTAAAAATTAAAAATTAAAAATTAAAAATTAAAAATTAAAAATTAAAAATTAAAAATTAAAAATTAAAAATTAAAAATTAAAAATTAAAAATTAAAAATTAAAAATTAAAAATTAAAAATTAAAAATTAAAAATTAAAAATTAAAATTAAAAATTAAAAATTAAAAATTAAAAATTAAAAATTAAAAATTAAAATTAAAAATTAAAAATTAAAAATTAAAAATTAAAAATTAAAAATTAAAAATTAAAAATTAAAATTAAAAATTAGCATGTATTCCTGATTGATTAGCATGTATTCCTGATTTACTGAGAACTTATTTGACTTGACGCTTCGCTTGCTTGATTTACAAACCGTCCGCTATTTGTTTTCTATTTCTGATTTTATTGCTTTCATTACTGCTGCTGCTTAGCTTAATTCGAACCTCTATATTCTATCGTAAGATTCTTGAGTATATGTGGATTCGACCCCTATATACTACTAGTCATGTCTGTGCACTTGCAGTGTAGCTCTACGGATTAATACTCGAACATATCAAGTTCTTGGCGCCGCTGCCGGGGACTCTTTTGAGTCTTCGATAGATTTGAGTTTAGAATTTAGACTGGGCTTTTCGTTTTTTATTTTACTAATTATTTTTCTATTCTATTTTTGCATTTAAGGTTCGACGAAGAACACGTGCATCGATTGACACCATCTTGGAATTGATCGACACACTTGCGATTAACATCGATCGATGCTCACTTGCGTCGGTCGACACACTCTGCGTGAACCAGATAGTTCATGCCTGATCGCACACTAAGGAGTAACCCGGTCAAGGAGCTCGTAAATCTCAGACTTGGGGAGCTTGCAAGGTTAGAAAGGACAAATATGATAGCTCAGAAACCAGTTAAGATGGTGAATCCCAATGTTGTGATACTGATTTGGGATGAGCATGGTGTTCTGAGAGATAGAGAGAACCATGTCTGCAATGAGCGTGGTTAGAGACTTGATGCTGATGGGAAATGTGATTGTTCATGAGATTATTCAGCAGCCACATGATGAAGAGGCTCAAGGTAGACATGGAAATCCACAAGCTGAAGAGCCGTCTAGCACCTGATCCTCCAGCTGGGAGGACACTTGTTGATTACAATAGGCCTGATGTGTTCTATGCTAACAGGTCTGCGATTGTACCTCGTCCTTTTGCACGGAATAACTTTGAGCTGAAGACTTATTACTATACGCTTGTGGGTCAGCACCTCTTCCATGGACTCCCACATGAGCATCATGTAGATCACATAGAAAATTTTGAGTCTTTCATTACTGGAATGAAGCATAATGGAGTGAGCTATGACTTCCTGCACTGCCAGATTTTCCCTCATTCTCTTGGAGGAGAAGCTGCAAATTGGCTGAAGCAGATTCCACCTTGGACTCTGACTACTTAGGATGCAGTTAAGAGGAAGTTTTTGAGGTACTTTTATTATGATGCTAGATCTGATCATCTTAGAGAGTATCTTCTACAATTCAAACATGGACCTACAGAGGCCTTGAAGGCAGCTTGGTTGAGGTTTAAGATGTACCAGAGAGATTGCCCTCATCATGGTTTCTCTGAAGTTCAGCTGCTGGACATTTTCTTCAGAGGAGTTGATTTATGGTATCAGATGGCTTTGGATGCTGCTAGCAATGAGAATTTCAATACCAAATCTCCAGAGCAAGCTAATGAGCTGATTGAGAACTTGGTGTGTAGTAATAGCACTAAGAATGCTGATTTAGAGAGGAAGAAATTTGGTGGAAAAGTGGACAGCTCACAGATGGCAGAGATGAAGAACAAGATTGATTTATTTATAGTCTTCTACTTGGGAAGAAGAAATCCATTTTGATGCACATATTGATGAGACTGGGGACGTCAATTACATAGCTGTAGCTGGTTATCAGGGTCAGAGATATGGAAATCAGCAGGGACAGACTTCTGATTACACACTAAAGTCTGTATTTCAGAGACCTTTTCAGCAGAACATCTCCTTTTCTAGATATTATGGTTCTTATTCATATCAGACTCCTCCTCCACAAAATGAGCAGTCTGATAAGATGATAGGTATATTAGAACAGCTTTTGGAAGGCCAGCAGAAGATTACAGTAGATTTCAATGGAAAGATAGTTGCTTTGTACTTGGATTTGAATGGGAAGATTGAGTCTCTGAGCACTTAGGTGAAGAAGCTGTTCAGGTACAACATAGTGTTGGAGCAGCGCAAATGCAAAATAGAGCTGGAAGAACTGAGCAGACGCAATACGTCAATGTTGTTCTGGTAGAGGATGAAGTTGATCTGATGCAAGAAGAAAAAGACATGATTGCTGTTTTTCTCGATGAATTGTCTATGTCTACGACGAGCATCGACTGACACACTCTTAGTGTCGATCGACACACACTCGACACGAAGGATGAACATGTTTTTGAATGAAAAGCATCAATCGACACTCAAATTGAATCGACTGACACTGATCGCAGACGAGTCTAGAAACCGGCAACAGTCCCTAGGTGAGTCTATAAGCCTCTTGTACCATATCCTAAGGATCTTAAGTGGTCCAAACAGGACCTAGATGAAGCTAATTGCATGACAGTGATGGGTAAGAAGCTTATTAAGATCTCATTGATTAATGCTCTGAAGAAACACCCTTCTCTGGAGAGATATGTGAACAAGATGATCTCTATAGATGGAGTTTTGAAAGAAGAGGTGTTGGTGCTACCTAAGCAAGTCAGTGCAGTGTTACAGAATCAGATTCCAGAGAAGCTTCCAGACCCAAGAGTCTTTGTGCTAGGTTGTTCCATCTTTAAGGATAACTTCAAGCGTTCTATGTGTGATTTAGGATCTGGTGTGCATCTCATGACATACTTTATGGTTGTGAGATTGGGACTGATGGATTTTGAGACTACTAGGATCTCTTTTATCCTAGCTGATCGATCGAAGTGGATTCCAGAAGGAGTCTTAGAGGACATTCCTATCAGAGTTGGAAACCACTTGATTCCAACAGACTTTGTGATATTGAAGTATGAGATTGAACGGATGATCCTCTTCTACTTGGTAGATCCTTCTTAGCTACTGCTGGAGTAGTGATTGATGTAAGACATGGTCTGGTTGATCTCCACCTTGGAGATAAGCCTTTGCAGTTCAAGATGGATAAGATGCAGAGATCCACCATTGATGGACAGAGCTTTAGTGTTGAAATGGAGCTCGGGATTCAGATTGGAAAAGAGAAGATGGAAGTTCATTATGAGTCTGCTCTAACATCTTCAGAGCCTTCAACTGCTCTTAATCAGAAAGATCCAAACTTCTCTCCTCCACCAAAGCAAAAGTATGTGTTCTCTAGACTTAAACCTCCTAACCACATTGCTATGAATGCAGGCAAATGCAGTATCCCACCCACACTTCGATCCCACCCTGGTTCATTCCTTCACTCCTTGGGAGATCTCATGATCCGACTGCTTATATACCACCTTGGATGAGGAGACATTCACAACGACACTCATTGTCTCTGTTGAATCCACCATAAGTTTGATCTCTTTCCCATAGTCAAGCTAATGACTAAAAACAAGTGCTGAATGGGAGGCAACCCACTGGTTAGTATGTTCTTACTTTATTTTTGTTTTGGTTTTGGTTGCTTTGATTTCTTGTTTTGGTGTGTTCATGGTGCGAGAACAGGTCAATACGATCCGCGTCGATCGACACAGAGGTCACAAACAGAGATTAATGGCTTTTATGCCATAGTGATTGCAGTTGAGACAACGGTTCATTCCAAACCGCGAGGAAGCAAACACGACAAGCGTCGATCAATGCAGTCCTGAGCATCGATCGACACGCATCCGCGACAGGTAAGTTTTCTGACTTTTTCAATCTGTTCAATCTGATTACTGTTCTCCGAGCCCAAGATTCGTTTCCACTGAGAACAGTGTGTTTCACGTGTGGGGGAGGTAGCTACTGACGCATTGATTTCTGTTTTCTTAGAGTCAGTTGAGTTTATTTTATTGAGTCAAAATTGAGTAGGAAACTATGACTTTTTGAGGAGATCACTACACTTGCAGGAACTTAAGTGACTATTGGATGAGCTTGCAGATGATCTCTGAATATTAGAACACCCATATCACTTTAGGTATTCAGAGAATTCATTACTGACTTCACCTTTAACTTGACTTTTTTTTCTCACATAGGGGCTTGTTATACTTTGATTCGGATTCCTCTGTTAGTTCTGACACAGCTTATAAACGTGTCTAAGTATGGTTCCCTTCTCCCCTTCCTTGAAGTTAAAAAAAGAGATAAATTGCAGATAAGCTAGTAGCTTCGAAGTGATCACGAGAGTGGTAGAGACCCCTATTACCTCATGGGCATTCATGAAATGTGTCCAAAGTACATCCCACTACAGGAAGAACACTGATAGAAAAAAATAAAATGATACCCAGTGGGGAAAAATCAGTTGCTAAGGAAGAAAAATGAGAAGAAATGAACCAGAAAATGATAGTATGGTGGTTAGATGCTAACAGAGTAAGAGTCCATGTTTTCTTTGATCGATACTCCCTAGGTGAGACCACACTTATTTGGTTTTAGAAGTCAGTATGGTGAATTTGAATGCTTTGAATGTGATTGTGGAGTTTACGTATGACAGTTGCTAAGTGTGGGGGAAGTATATGTTGGTCTTGATGTTTGCAGGTTCATTTTTCATGTGGATTACTAAGGGGAATCTGAGTGTAGGACTTCAACGATGAAATGAGTTTTTGAAGTTTTCAAACTTCTTCTCCTGATCTTGGTTTTCTGGTTGCTTGAGGGCAATCAAATGCTAAGTATGGGAGATTTGATATATCATTATTATTAGGGTTTATTACCATGACATATGTTTTCATTATCGAGTCTTTTATTGTGTTTTGAGTCATTTCTGGTGTTTTACAGGTTTAGGTACATTTAGAGTTTGATTAGACATTTTGAGAGCATTTGGAGCAATTCTAGATTATTTAGAGATTTCACAGAGCTCACTGGCTGCGCCTGCATTGTGCGTCGATCGATGCAGCCTCTGATCCTGAATTTTGCGCACTGCATTTTTAGAAAATTACAGTTTTTGCCCAGAAGTTACTTAGACTTACAAAAAGTCCCAAAACATGTTTAGACTAATAAATTAGAGTTTTTAAGACATTGTTTAGCCTAATTTTTATTCGACATTCAGAAAGTTTTAGAGAGAGAGATTTTTAGCTTTTTGGGGCTGATATGAGATTCGACAAAGAGAAGATTTCGAATCCCTCTTTCTATCTTATTGATCTCTTTTTTATTTCTATTTCAAATATGATTTCTGTTTCATTAATCATGTATGAGTAGTTTACTAGTTAGGTTTGGGATTCTCATTAGGGATTTCATAAAATATTAGGTTAATTGATTAATTGGGATTCATAACTTCTAGTTCTTCATCTAGGGTTGTTCTTAATGCTCAATCTGAACTGGCCACTTAGATTATTGATGTTAGGTTGATTGGTGAAACGAAAGTTGATTAATCTGCTAGAAAGAACCTAGATGAGCAATTTGACTATTCGTAAAGAAATTGGGCTTAGGGAAATTGTGAACGAAAGAACTTGAGATTAATGCATGTTTAGGATCTCTAGAGCTCGCAATGAAATTTGGTTTTCTAGGTTGCTAGACATAGATAATACTTGGAACAAAAGTTGGTTTCTTATACTTCTGTGATTCTAGTTCTAGAGCAATACTTAATTTGATCTCGATTGATTGATTAGTCTGTATTACTGATTTCCTGAGAACTACCTTGACTTGACGCTTCACTTGCTTGATTTACAAACCGTCTGCTATTTGTTTTATGTTTCTGATTTTATTGCTTTCATTACTATTGATGCTTAGCTTAATTCGAACCTTTATAGTCTATCATAAGATTCTTGAGTCTATGTGGATTCGACCCTTATATACTACTAGTCACGTATGTGCACTTGCAGCGTAGTTCTAGGGATTAAAACTCGAGCATATCACTAGAAATCTACCATAAGTAATTTTCGGTGTTGTCTCCTTGTAGATAACCATTGATACCTGAGGATCCCAAACTACCACAATCCACGCCATATGATGTCGACCAAAGTTTCCATGATATTTCCAGCCCCTAAGAATAACATCTTCAATTCTCCTAGTGTTTGGTGGTTGTATATGCGACTCCACAAATGCACCAAAAATGGCCTATGGATATTAATCCAAGCCTTAATCATATCCTACTGTGATTGGCTATTAAGCCCTCTTACATTCTAGACAAAAAATATACTTATGGGTTGTTAAATAGTTTAGTGACCTAGCGGCCACTTTTCTTGTGTGAAACTAAGAAAAAATGGTTTTATAAACACACTGTTTTCAAGGCTACTGAAGAATTATTAGGCGGATTATGCTTCACATAGCTTTGTTGATCCAACATAGTTGCTGAACACCCTTGCAAAACAACCGGTTATGTGCCATGAAGATTTTCACTCAACAACTCACTTGTGTCCTCAGAAATCCACTACAGCGAAGATTTTGATCTTGTCTTTGAACGCGATCTGCCTTGCCTAAAGTCACTGCCTCAACAGCCTTTCCCTTTTGGTGGCCTGCTATGAGACCGAGACTGGGGTTTCCTTCTTGTCCTTGTGTCTGGGAAGGTTTCTTTGGACAGAACAAAGTGGCATAACCAAACACATGACAATCATCACACTTTGGTGGGGCCAAGGATACGAAACATTGACTTCAAACTCTTTCCCATTACTTAGTCCATAGATGAGCTTAGTTGGAAGCGGCTTTTGTAGATCAACTTCAACCTCGAACGTTTCCTTTCGAGTCGTTTCAGGCGACAAAGCTTTAGGAACTCCAACATCCGAGGCTATTCTGTCTAAACTTTCTTTATGAAAGAGCAAATAAGGAGCTCCCCTAAACTCCACCATCACCTGAGCAGTAGTGATATGAGATTTCTCCGGCGTGAAATCATGTCTCCAAGGGGAGACATACATGGGATGCCCGACAATGTTCCAATGATTCCTGCTCAAAAGAATTTCTCTGGTTTGCGGTTTAGTTACACAAAGCAGAGAACAACCTTCTCTGATCCTATGAATAAAGATCTTTGGACCTATGTGATCCCAAATAGCATTGATGACCCCTATGATTCTACCCATCGCCGGCAGATGGCCACTAAACTGTGAAAAGATATACGCTTTGAATTCCTCATTTGCAGCTTCCTAGTTCTCATCAAAAATTAAGATGAACAAAACTAAAAAAACATGGGTGGTGGGGGTACTAATACTCTGGAGAATAGTAGTGTCCTCAAACAAGCTTGCCCATTTGTTTGCCTGAGGTAAAACCGGACCATTCTTGGTCGGAGAAACATGAGTTACAAAGCCGATTTGTGGGTTTTCCACAACAAAGGGAGCAACAAACCCTGGGGCAAAGATCCTCTGGTTAGCAGGAGGAGATCTCAAATCAGCGACTCTTCTTTTCTTTTTTGTTGTGTTTTTCTTGTTTTAATAAATTCAGATCCTCAAATCTGATGTTTTCATCTAGTTTATCCGGATCTCGATCTCACCTCCGTCGTAGTTTCTCGCCAACCTCCGTCTTTTATTTCTTTTTTTCTCTGTCTTTCGTTTTTCATGGACTAATATCTTATTGTTTTCACTTGCTCAAAAAGAAGAGCTTTAGGTGGGTGATGGTAAAGCTAATCAATTGGGCATATTGACTGGCAGTAAGTTTTTATGGTTTCGGTGGTTTATGTTGCGTTGAAGAGCTGGGTTTTTTTCATGCGACTGCTAGTTTGGTGTATCCTTCTCGGAGTTGCGGATCACCAGATGAGATTCTAGAGTATCGCAGCGATAGGACGATTTCTCGTCATGGTTTTTTTGGTTTTGTGGTCATAAGCCACGTGTATTATTTTGTTTTTATCTGATCTGATAGGGTTCACGTTTCAGCCCATCCATCTCTGTAATGCTTATGGCCCATCTGTATTTTAAAAACGCAATGAGAAATTGCAAGTTGACAAAAAAAAAATTTGGAATCAGGTATATTATTCGAAAATGTTATGCAACAAAATATTTTCTACACTTAATACGATACTCAAATAAAAACTTTGACAGGCACAGAGAACACAATTCAAGATAACATTCAGAATGAGCAAAAAATTAACGAAATAAAAGTGTTTTAACATTAAGCAAGAGAGATAAGAAACGAAGAAATTAGAAACACACAAAAAGGATTTCAGCTCTGCTCTTGGGCTTCTGCAGCCTCCTTCTCCTCATTGGCTGCAGCCATTAATTCATCAAACTTCTCAGACTTTGCTAGCGTTATCTCAATCTACAAGTCGCGTCAAGCCACAATAATTAGCTAACAATACCCAGAAGAAAATTCATGGAACTGAAGCTTGATTTTTTACAACCTAAACGATATAACTGAGAAATCTACCTTGGCTTTCTGCACAGGACGTCCCCTTGAATCGTCCTTGATATCCACAGTCGAAGTCATGATCTCTGAACGAATAAACAATTTCCAAATCAGCAAAAAATTACTCATCAAAACTTTAACATTTGCTCATTCAAGATTGAGAACATCTTACTCTTTTCAACAGCAAAACCGTTGTTCTTCAATATCTCAGCGACGGTGACAACCGTAGCAATAGCTGCCCAGTTAAAAAAAAATGTTTTGATGAGAAACCAGAATAATCTATTCAATTAAAGAAAGTTCAAATAAGAAAGAAGAAGATTCTAAATCTCATGACAATAAATGAAACTCGAAACTTTGAATTTAACAAACTCAGTTACATTGCTTAAAACCATACAATATACACAAAGATCAGAAAGAGAGAAGCAAATAACATTACCCATTCCAAGTGCAGACAACTCGACATCTGTGTACTGCTGCATGTACCTCTGTGACAAAAAACAGAAGAATGTCAACAATATAAATGTGTTTAATCATTCAAAAAAGTATAAACATTTATCAATCTAAGAAATAAGCATTCAACAATCCAAGATAAAAGAGAGATAGAGTCACATAACAACACAACGGACTCATAACTTCTGTAGAAGATAGAATCATAGCACGGATTTTCCAATTGAAACATAACAAAACCACAGTGTATAAACATGAACAATCACAGAAATTTCCAGATAGCAACAGCTCGAATCCATAGCTTTCGAGCTTAAACAGATTTCACAGCAATCGATTTTTAGAGGGGTTTTGTACCTTGGCGAGGTTGACGTAAAAGAACAATGGTTTCTTAGTGTTGGAAACCTGAATCCGATTCTTCCTCTGGGTATCAACGGCCAAGCTCATGCTGTTAACTCCTCCCGTGATCTCTTCCATTGAGCTAACTTGAAATAAGTAAATAAAACTTCTCTTCTCTGTAAATTATATTTCTCTCCCACTCTGTCTCAGAAACGATAGAAAGAGCCGATAAAGCTTCTCCGTGAGAACCAAACCCCAAAAAACCCTAACTCGATAACCTAAACGACACCGCTCGAAAAATAGTTTAATGGGCCGGGTTTCAGCCCAAACGGCCCGATAAGAAGGCGGAGAATTACTGATAATTATTTTTATATTTTAGACATATATTGAAAAAATAAAATTTCGCAATGAGCAGAATCGGCGTTATCCGATCAGATACACGTTGAATCTTCGAGAAAACTCAAATCAAACCTCCGATTGATTCAAACACTCGCCGGAGAAGCGATGCCAGTGTTCAAGGCGCCGTTTAACGGCTACTCAGTAAAATTCAGCCCTTTCTACGAGTCACGCCTCGCCGTGGCCACTGCTCAGAACTTCGGGATCCTCGGAAACGGCCGGATCCACGTGCTCGAACTCTCTCCTGGAGCTCCCGGCGTCACGGAATCCGTCGCGTTCGATACAGCCGACGCAGTTTACGACGTCTGTTGGTCGGAATCTCATGACTCTGTACTCGTTGCCGCCATCGGTGACGGCTCCGTGAAGATTTACGACACAGCTCTCCCTCCTCCCTCTAATCCGATTCGATCATTTCAGGAGCACGCGCGTGAGGTTCACTCAGTAGACTACAATCCGACGCGCCGGGATTCCTTTCTCACTGCGTCGTGGGACGATACGGTGAAGCTATGGGCCATGGATCGTCCAGCGAGCATTAGGACTTTCAAGGAACACGCGTATTGCGTTTACCAAGCCATTTGGAATCCTAAACATGGAGATGTCTTCGCCTCTGCTTCAGGCGACTGTACCCTGAGGATTTGGGATGTACGAGAACCTGGATCCACCATGATCATTCCTGCTCACGATTTCGAGATATTGTCCTGTGACTGGAACAAGTATGACGATTGCATTTTAGCAACTTCTTCAGTGGACAAGACGATCAAGGTATGGGATGTGCGGAGTTACAGAACTCCATTGGCTGTGCTCAATGGCCATGGATATGCGGTGAGGAAGGTGAAATTCTCGCCGCATCGGAGGAATTTGATTGCTTCTTGCTCCTACGATATGACTGTCTGCCTTTGGGACTATATGGTGGAGGATGCTTTGGTGGGTCGCTATGATCATCACACTGAGTTTGCTGTTGGACTCGACATGAGTGTTCTTGTTGAAGGTTTAATGGCGAGCACAGGTTGGGATGAGCTTGTCTACGTTTGGCAGCAAGGGATGGATCCAAGAGCGAGTTGAAACAAGTTAAGTCTATCATCCAAACAGTTTCCTCTTTATTTAATTGTGGAATGTTGGAATAAATTTGGATTCTTGCATAAAAAGCCATGTAATTGATGGTGAAAATTCAAATATGAAAAAGGTTTTCTTTTGAGTTGTGAGACTGATGATAATGAAAAGACTTGCTCTTGTTTTAGTGTATACATTATTAGCTTAATGTTGATCGAAAGACTTGCTTACTAAATTTGCTGACGCTTTTCTCGAGATGGAAAACAAAACAAAGATGACATCTTGATCAGAACAAATGTAATTGCTCGCACTTGTCTTGAGATGATATTGCAAGTGAAGTAAGCTCCTCGTTTGATTCTGAATGTGTGTAGTTATTGTACTATCTTAAGTTTTCTTCTATAGTTCTACTTAGTTCAACAGGATATATTATATACACTATGAAGATGATTATAGTCTAGATATTCTGAAACTTGTAGCTTCTTACGCTTATAACCGTGGTATATTTCTATTTATCCACTAATCAAGTGGCTACTGCTTCCAATAGTTTCGTAATAATTGAATTACCATTTAGACCCAAAGATAAAGAGGTATGTGAAAGAGAGGGGTTTTGATTTCGATCCGTCAGCATTTTGGTTATTTTGCGTTTTTATCTTCTTGAAGACATACTATAGACATGGAAGCATAAGATCCTACGAAGCCTTATATCTGAACAACGGAGAAGGAGCGTTAGAAATTTTATTGACAATGGCAACGCATAAGCTGAATAAGCCGTTGATGTTGGGTTTGATAGGTTTGATTTATTTATGAATTTTGTCTTGGATAATTAATAGATAGTTTTTTTTGCTCTAGATACTTTTAACTATGTATCATTTTGTTTGGTGGAATGAGCTTTCTGGTTTATGAGTTGAGATTGAAAAAGTTAAGAAGAGGAGAGAAGAGAGAGCAGTGGAGAAAGCTCGACATGAGGAAGAAATGGTAAATTTTGTTTTATGTTGAAAATATACGCAAGTCTATCTCTTTCACTAAATCATTTGGTCCATGAGGATTGATACGATTGAATTTCTTATTAACCAACCAGCTTTCTAGTTTGGTTTATCCTGTCCCAGCTTAGGCATAAACTTTAGAGAAGACCTTGGGTCCAAAATCAAAACTATCAAGACTATGTATTGCCCTTTTGTTACAAACAAGGATTAACAAAACACCAGCCAAATTATTACAACTGCCAACTTCGTATTCTCCGGCCAAACTCCGATCAGTCTATCGCCTGTACCGCTGTCGTTTAAAGCTGAAATACAAATGCAGAATCCCACGCTCAATCGAAACCTTTCTTGTGAGAAAACTCCCCTTCTTTATTCACAATCCGGAACGCTTGAAAATAAAAACAAATTGGTCCAGAGAGGAGATGATGAAAAAAGCAGGAGGTAATGGTTCTGAGGAAACTTGCAATGTCTTCATAAGGCGGACCAGCATGGAACCGGGTCTTTCTATATAGTGTAAATGGGGAGCCATAATCTTGTCTTCTTAATCCCGGTAGAAGATGCTAAACGTGTACCCTTGAACGATTTTTGGAGGCGGGCTATTCTGATGTCAAAGTGCGTTTGGTTATACTTATTCCATTCGTATGCGTGAACCCGGTTGAAATACTGCGGTTTTCTTGACCGGTACTTGTCATGCCACCAGTATACCGAGTTTGGTATATATAAGAAATTTGATTCAAAGACTCATCAAAGTAAACAAAACTTTCTCACTCTTCAATATGTTTCGTTGATGAAAGAACTATTATGAATCAATGTTCTAAAAATACATAATAATCACCGCAACCGAAATTATTAAAAAAAAAACGTGTGAAACAAAATGAACTCTTGCTTTGAAATAAAAGCGATGCAGTACTTTTCCTCAATCTTCATTTATGCTTTCTAAGTGCGGCCTCCAAACGCCGACGCGTCCCTTTCTCCGATCTCTTTGAGTCGCCACTTTCTCCGATAATATCTCCGTCAAGTACCGATCAGATATCAACAGGGACGATGAATCCTTGTCGTCGTTACTTTTATCTTTGTCATAATTAGACTTTTCATCACCGTCTTCACTATGCCGACGATTCTGTGAACGCTTCTTGACGGCGTTTCCGTTACTTTTTTTCTTTCCTCCGCCGGATTTAGTTGCAGGCATGAGGAAATAAATCTTGCCACGTTGGAGTTCAGCTTCGGGAGGGACGATGACGATCTTTGTGGTTGAGATGACATCATGATCACGATCTGACGGCGGAGGAGAAGAGGGTTTCTTGAGTACGTGCTTCGGATGGGCTCTCATTACTTCGCTGGCGGTGATTGTTCCACTGATTTCCTCCACGTGTCCGTTTGAGTGTACGATACGGATCACGTCCAGAGCTCCACACGGTAAGATGCAGGCGATGCAGCACCTAATTGTCTCCTTCATCCTCTTTTGTCTTTTTTTTTAATGAAGAAAAGTAGAAAATTTAAAGACTTCTTCGGTTCTTGTACGAACCATCTGCGGAAATTCAGATGAGAATGAGAGAAAGAGAGACCTAAGGCAAGTGATCTTGAAACAGAGAAGCTTTGAGGAGAACTAAATTTACAATTGTATTTCTTTCTTTCTTTCTTTTTGAGGATTTATTTATAGGCATGTCTCTTTTGGTGCGTTTTGGACGTCGTCTAATGGTACGTTTAATTTTTTTAATGGTGTACTAGATTTTGACCCGCACTTCTAAGTGCGGGTATAATTTTCTTTACAAAGTTTACTTTTTATTCATTTTGTTAATAATAGTTTAGATTTTTAATTATGTAATATAATTTTGATTATAATTGTTTAACCAACATTATAAACAGTGAGTTAGCAATTTAGTTTTTTTTTTAAATGAATTATGTGTTATTTGGAGGTGATATATCGTAAGGATTAAGAGATTAAAATAACGATTTCGCATTATATATTTTAATTTGTGTTGTATCGTAAGATCATAGTTTGGAAAAAATATATATATGTGAAAACAACTATTGTAAAAGTTATGTGGTATATGTTTAATTGTTATTTTATTTATCTAAAATATTATTTTATAAAATACATGTTGTAGTCGTATATATAATTTGTAAATTTGATGGAACTATCCGTTAAAAACTTCATTCAAACATAAAACATAATTTGACGCTTCAAATATTTGAATAATATAAGTATGAAATCATTTTAATATTTTATTAATTTTAAAATATATCAACTGAAATTATTTACTATATGCGAATTTTTTTAAAGAAAATTTATAATCGAGATTGGCTAATTAATTTTTCAACCCGTTTAATTAATTAAATATTTTTCAGTTTGATGGAAAAACCTGCTAAAAAGTACAATCGTAAAAACATCAATCGTAATATGTGTATATATATATATTTGAAACAAAATAAAGAGATATTAAAATATATTATAAATATATTTTGAATTAAATCATAAATTAGATAATCTTAATTTATATATAATAGTTGATGTATAAATTATTAATTATATTTATCAATTAATTTGTTTTGATTTTAATTAATTAGGAAAGTGAGACCCATTAGATTTTGGTTGTTTGGCTACATGTTTAATAATTGTCCTGTTTGGAAACATGGATTGTAGAGATAATAAATAAAATATAAATTGTTTTACAGTTTTACCCTTAATGAAGGTTAGAAATCCTAATAATATCAAGGGCAAATTCCGGGAACAACATTTATGTACCATGGCAAACCTTCCTGTTTTAATAGATTAGACTAGATTTTGACCCGCACTTAAGTGCGGGTTTAATTTTCTTTACAAAATTTACTTTTTATTCATTTTGTTAATAGTAGTTTAGATTTTTAATTATGTAATATAATTTTGATTATAATTGTTTAACCAACATTATAAACAGTGAGTTAGCAATTTAGTTTTTTTTAAATGAATTATGTGTTATTTGGAGGAGATATATCGTAAGGATTAAGAGATTAAAATAACGATTTCGCATTATATATTTTAATATGCGTTGTATCGTAAGATCATAGTTTGGAAAAATATATATATATGTGAAAACAACTATTGTAAAAGTTATGTGGTATATGTTTAATTGTTATTTTATTTATCTAAAATATTATTTTATAAAATACATGTTGTAGTCGTATATATAATTTGCAAATTTGATGAAACTATCCGTTAAAAACTTCATTCAAACATAAAGCACAATTTGACGCTTCAAATATTTGAATAATATAAGTATGAAATCATTTTATTATTTTATTAATTTTAAAATATATCAGCTGAAATTATTTACTATATGCGAATTTTTTTTAGAAAATTTATAATTGAGAATGGCTAATTAAATTTTCAACCCGTTTAATTAATTAAATATTTGTCAGTTTGATGGAAAAACCTGCTAAAAAGTACAATCGTAAAAACATCAATCGTAATATGTGTATATATATATATATTTGAAACAAAATAAAAAGATATTAAAATATATTTCAAATATTTGAATAATATAAGTATGAAATCATTTTAATATTTTATTAATTTTAAAATATATCAGCTAAAATTATTTACTATATGCGAATTTTTTTATAGAAAATTTATAATCGAGATTGGTTAATTAATTTTTCAACCCGTTTAATTAATTAAATATTTTTCAGTTTGATGGAAAAACCTGCTAAAAAGTACAATCGTAAAAACATCAATCGTAATATGTGTATATATATATATATATATTTTGAAACAAAATAAAAAAGATATTAAAATATATTATAAATAAATTTGAATTAAATCATAAATTAAGATCATAAATTAGAGAATCTTAATTTATATATAATAGTTGATGTATAAATTATTCATTATATTTATCAATTAATTTGTTTTGATTTTAATTAATTAGGAAAGTGGGACCTATTAGATTTTGGTTGTTTGGAAACATGGATTGTAGAGATAATGTTATATTCCCTAATTACCCTTAATGAAGGTTACAAATCCTAATAATATTAAGGGTAAATTTCAGGAACAACATTTATGTACCATGGACAAACTCCAATTTTTTAATAGTATTGATAATGTATATCTGTGTGAGTGTGTATATAATATATGGTTTTATGGTTTTTGTTAGTTGCTCCTTTTCTGCTCTTTTTCAGCGGCTGGGTTTAGGAGAATATACGTTGAATTCGAATAACATTCATTCTTTTTTATTTATTTATAACAATTTTGGCATTTCTCGGTTTTTTAAATATTACTTGGACTAGCATTTACCTAAAAGCGTATGGAACGTTTTGAAATTTTCGTTGGCTGCAATGTTCATTTTCTTTATGCACCAAAACAGTATATAGAACTAAGAATTGTGATCCGTATAAAATAATCATGAGGTAAACTAAGTGGAGTTTGTCCTTTTTGATTAAGATGGAAGATGATGGATATGTCTTAAAGTCCAAAATATAATATCAAAAGTAAAGTATTAAAAGCTTGGTATATATTCCTTCTAAAAAACATTCCTGTGGAATAGAACATGAACCATACGTAAATGTAGAAGCATTTGAATAAAACCTTATTATTATAAGCAAACAAATGAGGTAAGGAGAAAAAAAATTATCAATAACATATATACACAAATATTCAAAAGAATTTGTTTTTCTTTTTCTTTTCTAAATGGTGGGGAGAGGGAACAAAAGAGGGGTTGAGATAGATGGAATGAATAATTGCACCCAACAACAATGTAATGTAAGATGTAGATGTACTTTACCTTTTGGATCCATCGTCTATTAGCATTTGAGGGGACCCCTCTTCCTCCGCTATAAAGCTTTCAATTATTTCTTCTTTTATAATGAACAGTTTGGTTCATCTAGGCTGGGTGCTTATGGGTAGACACATGTTGCTGCATCATTCGGTCTCCATTATATCATCACCACATATCACACTTCACTTTTCACAATTTCACCAAGTTAAGCCTACATTTAAGAAATCTTTCAAGACATTAGTCAAAGTTAGCCCAGAGTTTAGGAGACCCATTAGTTAGCTTAGCCTAAATTATGATTAAGCCCACATTATACAATTAGTGCCGGTCTTGAGTTTTATAAGACTGGAACTAATAAAACTAGCTGCTATGTGGTTTGAATTTAGGACTTGGCATTCTAAAGTAGGCTTGAGACTTCGGGTTAACCAAACCAAACTAGCCGGTTATTTCGGTTTGTCGGTTAATACGGTTATTAAAAATTCTACCAAAATTAACCAAATTAATTATGGTTCGGTTTAGTTATCGGTTAATTTTATAATTAATTTGCTACTGAATTAAACCGATTTTTCATTTTTAGTTAAAATTTTGGTAAAATCGGTTACTTGGTTCAATTTCTTTTCTTTCCATTTGTTTATCGAAGAAGATTATAGAAGAATTTGAAAAAAGGAAGAGGAAGAAGAATTGAAGCAAGAGTTGAAGTTCTAAACTATCATAAGTGTTGGTACTGGATTTCCCTAAATCCGGCCCATTAACAGATAAGACAAAGACCCGTAATTACGAGCCCATTCCAGAATCAAAGATAGACGGGAGAGTCAACTCTCTTGTTGGGCCCAAGTGAAGCAAGCGCCTTGGAGAGGCCCAGACGACGCCGAAGCCGGAGACGATCGAGCTCGAGCTCGGCTGAGGATGACGTGGAGATAGAGCAACTCGGTCTTCGTCAGTTCAACTGATCCGCACGAATCTCGGAGATCGTTACAACGACGAGGCCGAAGTATCAGGACGAAGAGATGAGAGTGGAGACTATTTAAAGGAAGAAGTGGTGGCTCATCAAAGACAATTCCAACCTAGGCTAAGAACACTTCGACTAGATAGCTCGATTCCATACTTTGTACTCTCTTTTCGACTGTGTTTGTTCTATCTCGACGATCAATCTCAATAAAGTCTTTGATTCATAGGAAACTATACCATTTCTATATCCAAAAGTCCAAATCCACGAATACAAATTCTTAGTGTGAATCCTGGATCTCACATTTGGCGCCGACTGTGGGGGCATTCTATAGCCTTTCCTATCTTAAGAATCAGATCCTAGATCCGATAGATCGAGATGAATTCCGACCAAACTGGCTCTCCCAGCGCCACACCACCGGTTGACCGCCCTCAAACGGTCGACAACGTTCCTCAGAACACTACCGGGGTAAGGAACATGGGTCAGACCGACGGCGTGTTGATGAGCTCCGCCTCAGTCTCCACGACCTCGGCACCAGCCGGCTCCGTCGCTCAAACAATCGCGACAAGCCAGACTCCGACAAATTTTTTGTCAGGAACTAATGATCCGAGCAGAAACTGGGTGTGGATGAGAAACGACTCAATACCCACCCCGGGAGGAGGATCTGGAGTAACCAGACCCAATTCACCACTACCTTCCGCTCCACAGAGACAAGGACCAAGCGATCTTGCCGAGATCCGTTCGATGTTAAGCCTGTTAGTAGATCGAACGAGAAACAACGAGGCAAGCGCAAGGGCCCAAGAGGTCGCAAACCGTTCCCTGGCAGCGCAGCTCGAAGAACAAGAGCGGCGCCTGAACGCCCGTCTTGAAGAGCTCGCCAGTCAGAGCCAAGGGGGCAGACAAACGCGAACTCCCATAAGTCCTCCACCGTGTACTCGCTTGGACTTCTCCCAAGTAGTAACTCCTCCGGGAACGTCGGGGCATTTCGGTAATACGTCAAATAGCGGCTTCCGCCCTACAATGACCCCTATCGCGGTACCGACCCCATTTGGTTCGAGTTCAATGGTCACAGATCCAACCGGATCAAGAAACCGACCATTACCCGGGCCACCACCTTTCCCGAGTAACTCTAACCCCAGACCGAGGCAACTATGAGGTTCTGCCTTCGCCTCGAGCTCGAGACTCCTTAATGGATCAAACTCAGTTCAGTTCCGAACGCCACAGGTCGATCAGACGAGGTCGATCCCAACGATCGATTTCCTCGACCCCATTTTTCCGGAACAAACGTCAGGACAGGCACAAGTCCAGTTCGCACCCGCAGAGGGCGATGAACACGATATGCTTAGACAATACACTGAACAGGCTAAAGCCCAGTTTAACAGTCTGAGCTCGAAAGTTCACATGGCGACGAGCGCGGCTCCTGACATCGATCGAGTGATCGAAGAAACACAACAAACGCCGTTCACAGATCGGATTGCGTTTGCAAGAATCCGAGAGATCAAGAAAACTAAGTTTCCAGAATTCTCTGGGAAATCGGACCCGAAAGCCCACATCAGGGCATTCCGACTAGCGATGGCAAGGGTGTACCTTACCGATGAGGAGAGGGAGCCAGCCTTCTGCAGGCTCTTCGCGGAAAACCTATCAGGTTCTGCCCTAGAATGGTTTGCCGGACTGGAAGAAAGGCCCATTGACAACTTCACCCAGTTCATGACGGCTTTCCTCAAACAATACTCCGTTTTATCGAGGAAAAGACTACCGAGGCAGCCTTATTTGGCGTCTCTCAAAAACCCGACGAAACACTTCGCTCGTACATCGACCGATTCAAGGAAATAAAATCCAAAATCGCGAACCCACGAGATGAGGTAGCTATAGAAGCGTTAAGACGAGGACTATGGTTCTCAACCAGATTCCGCGAGGAAATAACAGTCCGCGAACCCCAAACGCTCGATGACGCCCTCCATCGCGCATCGGCCTTTGCTCGCCTCGAGGACGAAACCACGGCCCTCAGGGAAAAACACCGGAAAGAAAGGAACCCATCGGGTCCACAAAATTCAAACTCGAAAAAGGATTCCCGTAAGTCAGGGAACGTCAGCGCGGTCGAGAGCCCAAAGAGCTCGAAGAAATTCGAGTTCGACAAGGAAAAATTCTGCGATTTCCACAATAAGAGAGGACACTCGACCGAGGACTGCTATACTCGAGCTAAAGCAGAGGCTCAAAAACAAGAGTCCGAAAGAAAAAAAGATTCCGAGGTCGAG
The DNA here is from genome assembly GCA_030180135.1 of Orychophragmus violaceus. Classification (NCBI taxonomy): domain Eukaryota; kingdom Viridiplantae; phylum Streptophyta; class Magnoliopsida; order Brassicales; family Brassicaceae; genus Orychophragmus; species Orychophragmus violaceus. The sequence goes on along the minus strand of CM058230.1, from coordinate 28,732,963 downwards.
GAGGAAACTCTGTCCGACAAAAAGGAAAACAAACAGACCAAGGAGTCGAACTCTAAAAAGCACTCTCAAAACAAACGGGAACGGTCAAAGGAGCCGGAATCTCCCAAAACACTCCCTCAAGGGTCGCGGAAGCGAGTCGAGTTCATCCTCGGCGAGCTTAACCTGAGCGGTACTCCGGGAGGTTCGGCACTATCCCCGCCTCCGGCTCCTGCCAAAAGTTTACGCTCAAGAATCAATCTCCCTCGTCTCTGCGGGGGGGGGGGGGGGGTGTACGGGCTATACCCCCTAAATGAATCGACTTCATCTTCGGTGGCTCCAAGCTTTTCCGCGACTCGGTCAATTCGATCAAAACTCTTCAAAGAAGAGTCGAGACCGACGGAAGGGGAAAGACCCCAATGTTGGGTCCAGACCACGAGATCATTTTCCACGAGAGCGAGACAAGTATTCCCGACAAACCACACGACGACGCTCTCCTCGTTTGTCTAGTAGTGGGAGATGTCAAACTCTCAAGGATAATGATTGACACAGGAAGTTCGGTAGATGTCCTCTTTTACGACGCGTTCAAAAAGATGGACTTCAACGATTCCGAGGTTGTAGAAGAAAGGACGCCACTAGTAGGTTTTGCTGGCGAAACGACATACTCGATGGGCTTTGTCTTCGCCCCAGTAATCGCTGGAGGAGTTCGGAGAATGACAGAGTTCGTCATAGTAGATCGGCCAGCTCCCTATAACGCAATCCTAGGTCGACCATGGATATACGACATGAAAGCGGTACCATCGACCTACCACCAATGCGTAAAGTTCCCGACACCCAAAGGGATCAAAACCATTCACGGAAGTCAAAAGATTTCCCGCCATTGCTACATGAACGGATTCAAACATATCGAGAAATCCCCTGCGTAGCAATTACAGAAAGAGGACGAGCTCGCCACCATGCAGACCAAAAGGTCGAACGACCCCAGTCAAATAGGACCCCCAAAGGACCTCACTACTCAGGTCTGCATAGACGAGGCTCATCCCGAAAGACTCGTTGGCATAGGAATCGACCTATCAGAGCCAGTCAAGAACGAACTGGTCTCTTTTCTCAAAACGAACGTCGACTCCTTCGCCTGGTCTTCAGCAGACATGAAAGGGATAAACATCGACGTAACTAGCCACGAGCTGAATGTCGACCCGACCTACAAACCGGTAAGACAGAAACGTCGAAAACTAGGCCCTGAACGGGCCAAAGCCGTCAATGACGAGGTCGATCGGTTATTAAAAATCGGATCGATCAGAGAGGTCAAGTACCCCGACTGGCTCGCAAACCCCGTGGTGGTTAAGAAAAAGAACGGAAAGTGGAGGGTCTGCGTAGACTTCACGGATCTCAACAAAGCATGTCCAAAGGACAGCTTCCCACTCCCGCACATCGACCGACTGGTCGAGGCCACCACTGGACATCAGCTGCTATCCTTTATGGACGCGTTCTCAGGGTACAATCAAATATTGATGAACCCTGAAGACCAAGAAAAGACCTCGTTCATAACTGATCGAGGCACATACTGCTACAAAGTCATGCCCTTCGGACTGAAAAATGCAGGAGCAACTTACCAGCGCCTCGTCAACAAGATGTTCTCAGGACTCCTAGGCAAAACCATGGAGGTCTACATCGATGATATGCTGGTAAAATCTTCTAGGTACGAGGATCACATCCCCCAACTAAAAGAATGCTTTACCATTATCAATAAGTACGGGATGAAACTCAACCCAGCTAAATGTACCTTCGGGGTCCCTTCAGGAGAGTTCCTCGGTTACTTAGTAACCGAAAGGGGGATCGAAGCGAACCCCAAACAGATCGCAACGTTCATAAAGATGAAATCTCCCAGAACAACGCGAGAAGTCCAGCGCCTAACCGGCAAAATGTTGGAGCCCGATGGATCTAAGGGTTTGATATATTGAATGATAAAACCAACCTCGTTCTTACCTTTGGCAGCGGAAGAAGATGGTGAACGAGATCAGTCGAGCAACGCAGACGCCTTGCCTCTACCAGATACACACACACGCTCGCTGGAAACGGGATGCTAGTGCCGGATCAATGGGATCGATTCTCTCTGGTGTGTCTAGTGTTTCTCTCAAGAAAACTGGACGGCTCTCTGTTTTAGGTCGAAACTTTTGAGTCTTATTCGACCTAAACGTGCTTAACGGGCCAGACTCAATTAAGCCATAACCCGAAAAGCCTGTTCGGAAAATCCAAACGGTGTCGACCGACACACAAGCTGTGTCGATCGACACAACACCATTATATCGATTCTTATGTGTATTTCAATACACATAATATGATCATTGCCACAATGATCATTCCCATGTCGTAGCTTCCAGTTCGCTTAGGTGTGTGACCCTATAGGATCATATAATACTGGCAGTAAGTCCACGACCTACAGATTGCAAGAGGCTTCTAGCAAAGCATTGCAAACACCCAGTATTATACGAATGTCTGATCTCGACACACAACTATCATAGGAGTGAGTACAAGTGTGATTTCAGGACACTATCCCAACAATCTCCCACTTGTACTGGAATCATCAATTCCTATAATCCTTTTGTCTCTATATCTCGATTTGGCATAAAGCAAGATTTGTGTCATCCTTATTAAGCCAACATCATGTTTATCGAACTCCTGATCTCATACTGAACATTACAAACAACTGAACTACAGTTCGTTTGAGTGCGGCCACACATTTTTCTCAGTAATCAATCTTCGATAGGCCCTGAGATATTTACCTCCCGTTATACAGGAGGGACAAATCCCTTCTTGTTCCATCCCTGTTTCAACGCGTACTTCATGATACACCCGAACAGTGCCGTTATAGTCGCCAGTTACGGGTCGACGTTTGACAAGGTCAAAGTGTACCAATTCATATGCAAGAAAGCATGATGAACTCAGGTCTAAGGACTATACTCTATAGTCGTAATGAGAATCTCTTATGACACAGATATAACTATCTTGTAGACTTCTCATTAGCGGGTCATGTCCGATCATATGTTCACTAACATATGTCTATGTGATTGACTGCGATAATCATATCATTGGCTCCATGAAACTTAGCCAACAGTCACCTCACAATCTAGTCTCTACCGGTTGTTAGTGTCCCAATTCTACAACCTCGACTAGGGACAAAATAATTTATTAACTTATAGGGTTTCATGATCAAGTCCTCAACTTGATGACCTATAATATGTCATAAACTTATTTGTGACCATTATTTAGATCACAATATAAATAATGCTGAAATCAAATTTCATTGAAACACTTCCAAAGAATGTTTACAAGAGCGTCTTATTATAACTTAAAATATAACCAAAAACTCCCACTAGAATCAAGATTACATCATAAGATCTCTAATGCCTACAGCAGTCGTATGACTCTCATGCTTAGGCCTTGGGAGTGACTTGGTCAGAGGATCAACGACGTTCTCATCTGTCGGAACTCGACTGATCTTCACATCACCTCTATTGACAATATCACGAATCAAATGATATTTCCTCTCAACATGTTTGGACTTCTGGTGTGACCTGGGTTCTTTCGCCTGAGCAATGGCTCCATTGTTATCGCAGAATAAAGCCACTGGCTCCAAGATACTAGGAACCACACCAAGTTCAGTCATGAACTTCTTGATCCAAACAGCTTCCTTTGCCGCTTCTGAAGCAGCAACATATTCAGCTTCCGTTGTGGAATCAGCTACAGTATTCTGCTTAGAGCTCTTCCAGCTCACCGCACCGCCATTTAGACAGAAGACAAATCCAGATTGTGATCGGAAATCGTCTCTGTCTGTCTGAAAACTCGCATCAGTGAATCCATTCACCACAAGTTCATCACTTCCTCCATACACAAGGAATTTATCCTTAGTATGTCTCAAATACTTGAGAATATTCTTGACAGCTGTCCAGTGTTCCTCACCTGGATCAGATTGGTATCTGCTCGTCATGCTTAACGCGTAAGCTACATCTGGACGAGTGCAGAGCATGGCATACATAATAGATCCTATTGCAGAAGCATAAGGAATCCTATTCATGCGTTCTCGCTCAGCATGTGTCGCCGGACACTGCTTCTTGCTGAGACTTATGCCATGAGACATTGGTATGAAGCCCTTCTTGGAATCATGCATATTGAATCTGTGCAACACCTTATCGATATAAGTGTCCTGGCACAATCCAATAAGCTTGTTTGTTCTATCTCTGTAGATTCTGATTCCAAGAATGTACGCGGCTTCTCCCATGTCTTTCATGGAAAAACAACTTCCAAGCCAAGTCTTGATAGACTGAAGCAACGGAACGTCATTACCGAGGAGGAGTATGTCATCGACATACAGCACAAGAAATGCAATTTTGCTCCCACTAGTCTTCTTGTATACACATGCTTCCTCTTCGTTCTTGATAAAGCCAAATTTCTTTACTGCTTCATCAAAACGAAGATTCCAACTCCGTGATGCTTGCTTCAATCCATAAATGGATTTATGAAGTTTGCATACCTTCTTAGCGTTCTTTGGATCGACAAAACCTTCAGGCTGTGTCATGTACACATCCTCTTCCAGAATACCATTCAGGAATGCGGTTTTGACATCCATTTGCCAAATCTCATAATCATAATGAGCGGCAATCGCTAGAAGAATCCGAATAGATTTAAGCATAGCCACTGGGGAATAGGTTTCATCATAGTCAATACCATGAATTTGTTTGAAACCTTTAGCCACCAATCTCGCTTTGTAAATTTGTACATTGCCATCCACGTCAATCTTCTTCTTGAAGATCCATTTACACTCAATGGCTTTTACACCATTAGGTAAATTGACCAATGACCATACTTGGTTTTCTGACATGGATGCCATTTCGGATTTAGAGGCTCCAAGCCACTTTTCGGAGTCCGGGCCCATCATAGCTTCCGTGAAGGTCGCTGGTTCGTCACTATCAATGATCATCAGATCATTTGAGTCGGTTACGAGGAATCCGTAGTATCTCTCGGGTTCGTGACGGATCCTTCCGGATCTGCGAACTTCAGGCTCCACAGGCGCCGGTTCCACAGAACTTTGTGGGTCCAACTGCTGCTCTTCCTCAACAGGTTGAGCAGTTTCCTGTGCATCTTGAATTTCTTCAAGATGTACTTTACTCCCACTGTTTTTCTTAGAGAGAAACTCCCTCTCAAGAAAAGAACAGTCCCGAGCAACAAATACTTTGTTCTCAGATTGGTTGTAAAAGTAGTATGCCTTGGTTTCCCTAGGATAACCAACGAAGTAGCATTTATCTGATTTGGGTGCAAGCTTGTCAGAGATTAAACGTTTGACATAAGCCTCACAACCCCAAATCTTCAGGAAAGACAGATTAGGAATTTTCCCAGTCCACAATTCATGTGGTGTCTTATCCACTGATTTAGATGGCACCCTATTTAGTGTAAACGCAGACGTTTCTAGAGCGTATCCCCAAAAGGATAATGGAAGATTAGTATGACTCATCATAGACCGAACCATATCTAATAAGGTTCGATTTCTCCTCTCTGACACTCCATTCCATTGAGGTGTTCCAGGAGGAGTGAGTTGTGAAACAATTCCACACTCGCTCAGATAGTCGCTGAACTCTTGGCTTAAGTATTCTCCTCCGCGATCCGATCGCAGAATTTTGATACTTTTGCCAAGTTGGTTCTGTACTTCATTCTTGAATTCCTTGAATCTATCAAAGGATTCTGACTTGTGTCTCATCAAGTAGACATAGCCATACCTACTGAAATCATCAGTGAAGGTAATGAAGTACTTGAAATTTCCTCTGGCGACAGTACTCATCGGCCCACATACATCAGTATGAACAAGGCCCAACAAGTCACTGGCCCTTTCATTTGGTTTGTTGAAAGGGGCTCTAGCCATTTTGCCCACCAAGCAAGATTCGCATTTCTCACATGATTCAAAATCAAATGAGCCCAGAAGCCCATTTCGATGGAGCCTTTGGATGCGTTTCTCATTGATATGGCCCAAACGACAATGCCATAGGAAAGTCGGGTTTTCGTCATTTGACTTAAACCGCTTTGTATTTATGTTAAAGACAGGCATTTCTTGATTTAAAACATATAACCCATTTTCTAATGGGGCGCTACCATAAAATGTACCATCACGATTAAAAGAACAAACTTTATTCTTAACAGCAAAATCAAAACCTTCCAAATCCAAAACGGAAACTGAAATTATGTTTCTGCTTATCGCAGGTACAAAGTAGCAATTATTCAAAGCTAAAATCATGCCCGAAGGTAAAGACAATTCATAGGTGCCTACGGCCAGTGCAGCAACCTTAGCTCCATTCCCGACTCGTAGCTCCACTTGTCCTTTCTTCAGCGTTCTACTGTTTCTTAGTGCCTGCACATCAGTACAAATGTGAGCACCGCAGCCGGTATCCAATACCCACGAAGTAGAACTAGAAGATATAACATTAAGTTCGATAACATAAATACCTGAGTCAGACGCATCATACGTCTTCTTCAGCTTCTTGTAATCTTCCTTGAACTTCTTGCAGTCTCTTTTCCAATGCCCCAACTGCTTGCAGTAGTTGCACTTATCCTCAGCAGAAGGCCCGGATTTGGGCTTGGGCTTGGGCTTGTCTTGACTTTCAGTCTCGACAACCTGGGCCTTTCCCTTATCCTTCTTAGGTTTCTTAAACCTTTTACCCCCTTGTACCATCAGGACACTGGGAGTAGCCTTCTTGAGATTCGGTTCTGCTGTCTTCAGCATACCGTGCAACTCAGTCAATGTCTTAGTCATGTTTTGCATGTTGTAGTTCATAATGAACTGATCAAAACACGACGGCAATGACTGCAGAATCATGTCAGTGGCCAGCTCCTGGCTAATGGCACAGTCCAGTTTCCCCAGGTTATCAATGTAACCCATCATTTTAAGGACATGAGGACTTACTGGACTGTCCTTAGCCAGCTTGCAATCCATGAGAGATTTAACCGTCTGGTATCTCTCTGTGCGAGCTTGCTCCTGAAACAAAGCTTTCAGGCTGTTAATCATCTCAATGGGTGACAACACGTTCTCATATTGCTTCTGCAGCTCAGAGTTCATGGTCACCAGCATTAGACAAGTAACATCTTTGACATCCGCTGAATGCTTATCCCAAGCATTCTTTTCTGTCTGCGGAGCATTGGAACGTGGCCTCTCGGTGAGAACTCTTTCAAGGACATATTCCTTGTTCTCCTGCCTGAGAACTATTCTCAGGTTCCGATACCATTCCAAGAAATTAGATCCATTTAACTTGTCCTTCTCAAGGACGGATCTTAGTGAGAAAGTGTTGATGTGATTTGAGACAGACATAGCTGCAATTAAAAGAGGTAAAGGTTTTAGTTATAATGCTCAAGGAAATGAGAAATCTTATCTAATAAGAAAACTCGCATTGTATTCATAACTATGTTTCCTCATATGAATACAATGAACCAAGATCCTCAGATCACCAAAATTCGAGTGGACGACTCGCCATCACCCAAACTTTAGTTATCCAGGTAAGCAAATCATTGCTAATTGTACCCAGTACAACTCTTGGTCGCAGATAAGACAATCCATGTCATATCCACTCCGATGTCTCTGGGCCCAGAACTTCTGATGGCCCAGTCAAGTAAACCAATCTCTTCGGTCTTGTGATCATTGACAGTCCCACTGCAAGTCTATCAATGATCACCTGCCTTACTCATGTAGCTGTGGATACCAAGGACTCCAAGACTATCCAATCAACGAAACGAGTCTTGACAGTAGACAAGATCGGGCAAGACATCAAGATCACTTGATATTTAGTTGAGGAAAAGAACCGATTTATCTTGATGCATATCCAATATACATTCAAGGATTTATTTATTTGTTTAAAACATTCAGTTTATTTAGTTTAGATTCATCTACAACTTTTAGGATTAAACTGTTCTGGTATATGCAAATATGTAGTCCAACTAGCATGTCTGCGAGCATTGTATCGATCGACGCCAACCATTGGTATCGATCGATGCAATCAAATTTAAACCGCTCTTCGATAACCGGTCTAACCGAATCGAATTTACATAACCGATTCAATCCAATTGAACCAGTTCGGTTTAATAGTCCATGTCGATCGTCACACACTGTGTGTCGATCGATATGACCAAACCAGAACCAATTTGGTTAATCAAAATTAACCGAGCGATACAACCTGTTCAATCCAATTGAACCGGTCTATCAACTTTCTTTGCCTGTGTCGACCGACACACCCAGTGTATCGATCGACGCAGCAGGATTACGGGTACTCGATCTCAGATCGAAACCCTAAAATTATTTACGGATTTTCGCTTTGTGTCGACCGACACACGCTTTGTGTCGATCGACACTTTGCGACAAACCCTAAATTTTATTACGAGTTTTCGCTCTGTGTCGACCGACACACGCTTTGTGTCGATCGACACTCTGCGACAACCCTAAAATTTTAACGCGTTCTGCCGCGGCGTGTCGACCGACACACGCTTTGTGTCGATCGACACAGTGCGTTTTCATCAATTCTTCGTCTTTTCAACAGGAACAAAACCGAGAATATAACATGAAAACACGATTTGAACATGCAAAAATCAATTCAACAACATCAGGATTCGAATTATTTTGCATCAAATTCAATAGCTAAACCCTAAGCAGCTCTGATACCACTGTTGGATCCCGATGGATCTAAGGGTTTGATATATTGAATGATAAAACCAACCTCGTTCTTACCTTTGGCAGCGGAAGAAGATGGTGAACGAGATCAGTCGAGCAACGCAGACGCCTTGCCTCTACCAGATACACACGCACGCTCGCTGGAAACGGGATGCTAGTGCCGGATCAATGGGATCGATTCTCTCTGGTGTGTCTAGTGTTTCTCTCAAGAAAACTGGACGGCTCTCTGTTTTAGGTCGAAACTTTTGAGTCTTATTCGACTTAAACGTGCTTAACGGGCCAGACTCAATTAAGCCATAACCCGAAAAGCCTGTTCGGAAAATCCAAACGGTGTCGACCGACACACAAGCTGTGTCGATCGACACAACACCATTATATCGATTCTTATGTGTATTTCAATACACATACTATGATCATTGCCACAATGATCATTCCCATGTCGTAGCTTCCAGTTCGCTTAGGTGTGTGACCCTATAGGATCATATAATACTGGCAGTAAGTCCACGACCTACAGATTGCAAGAGGCTTCTAGCAAAGCATTGCAAACACCCAGTATTATACGAATGTCTGATCTCGACACACAACTATCACAGGAGTGAGTACAAGTGTGATTTCAGGACACTATCCCAACACAAAATAGCTGCTCTGAATCGCTTCATCTCGAGGTCGACTGATAAATGTCTACCCTTCTATCACTTGCTCAAAGCAAACAAAAAGTTCCTTTGGGACGAAAAGTGTGAAGAGGCATTCACTCAGCTCAAAACTTACTTAAGCGAACCAACCATACTGGCGAAACCAGTAGAAGGAGAACCCCTTTATCTCTACCTAGCTGTCTCGACGGCAGCAGTAAGTGGAGTCCTGGTTCGCGAAGAACAAAACGAACAACGGCCGGTGTATTACATCAGTAAGACCTTGATCGATGCTGAAACAAGATACCCCGCCATGGAAAAGCTCGCCTTGGCGCTAGTAACATCGGCTCGGAAACTCCGACCGTATTTTCAATCGCACTCGATAATAGTGATGACCTCTCAGCCACTGAGAACCATCCTTCACAGTCCAAGCCAATCAGGTCGATTGGTCAAATGGGCTATCGAACTCAGCGAGTACGACATCAAATACAAAGCTCGAACATGCCTAAAAGCACAAGTACTGGCATATTTAATAATCGAGCTCCCTCCGACTATAGAACTCGACCCGACTTCGGCCCAAAGATGGAAACTCTACGTCGATGGAGCTTCCTCAAGACAAGGGTCCGGAGTCGGAGTGAAATTAGTCTCCCCAACGGGTGAAGTATTAGAATAATCGTTTAGATTGGGCTTCGCCGCATCTAATAACGAGGCAGAATACGAAGCGCTGATAGCCGGGCTTAGACTTGCAATAGCAATAGGAGCCCGAGAAGTAAATGCCTTCAGCGATTCCCAACTGGTCACAAGCCAATATCATGGCGACTACGAGGCCAAAGACGAACGAATGGAAGCATACCTACGGGTAGTCCATACATTGGCCGAACAGATCGAATTCTTCGATCTAGCATGAATCCCACGAGGTGAAAACACTGCAGCCGATGCGCTAGCCGCATTAGCATCGACATCAGTGTTGGGAATGTCCTGAAATCTACTGTACTATCTCTAGAAAGTATGATAAATGTCGAGATCAGACATAAGTCATAAATACTGGGTGATCATGATGACTTGCTAGAGCCCGCTCATGATCTATAAGTTTAGGACTTATTACCAGTATTGCATGATCCCAAAGGGTCACACACCATAGCTAACGGGAAAGTTAAATGGAATTAATACGGTAAGATGCAATGGCATTTACTGTATTGAATCAGAGAATTGGGCCAGACAAAATGCAGGCTTTTGTCTGATTTGTGTCTTGGGTCCAAAAGATTAATGAGCCATTAGTCTAATGACTTGGGCCCATTAATGAGAGAGCTAAAAATCGCCAACCTAGGGTTGAGACACTAAGGCTTGCGATTTCTTTTTGGTGGCTGCGATCCATCTCTCTCTCGAACTCTCTCTCTGATCCATCTCTTTGGTCTAGCAGCCATCCCGGCTTGTAAGAGTGTGGATACCATAGGAGGAGCAGGTTGTTCATCTGTTCTAACTGATTTCATCATTACCATCAATTATCCGCTGCAATCTGAAAGGTAATGATCCAGGTTTGGTTGGTTTTATGATTCGTTTTGCAAGAACCTAGATCTGTTAAGATTATGTGTTAGGTTGAAATATGGGAATTAAACCTTGAACAAACACCATAATCCTTCAGTGGTATCAGAGCCTAGGTTTTAGGTTTCTTGTGAAATTGGATCATATGATTTTAATGGTTTTTGAATCAATTAAGGAATAAAATTGATTAAAATCATTTAAACCCTAATCGCATAATGATCTTGTTATGATCATGATTATGTCTCGGCTTGGTTGTATTATCGACCGTGTTATCATTGTCGATCGAAGACAATGTGCCGAGAGAGGGACCGCGTGATCATGCCGATTGATCGGGTGCCGCAAAGACCGATCCTTTGTGATCGTGATGTAAGGGCCGATCGATTGGGTGGATCGACGATCGCATGGGCCGCGTGATCAGTTGGCCGAGATCGATCAAAGATCGTGAGGCTAGGTCGGATCATGCGTGTGCCGTGCGTGTGATCGTCCGTGTGTGTGGCCGTGCGATGATCGATCGTTAGCGATCGTGAGCAGCCGCTAGGTCTCGATTGCGTTAATGGGCCGAGTTGGATCTTGGATCCGATCGTTTGACCCGTTAAATTTTACGTCCCGCGAATAGTCAATCGGTTAAACCGAGCTTCGCGGTTCGTTGCCCAAAACCACACCGATTAAACCGGTCCATTTAATTGGCGGTTAATCGTGTGTTTAAAGCCTTAAACCGCAAGTTAAATCAAATTGGCTAAAACACTAGGTGTTTCTTCCCGGTTTTGGATTTAACTGAACCGATCCAATTTAATTGGTGGTTCAAGCGGTTAACCCGAATCGCGGTTTGCTGGAAAATTATTTAATACATGGTATTATTTAATTTCTGGTTAAACCGGATTGAAATTCAAAATTGAATTTTAACCTAAACCAAAGGCTGGTCTAAGTTTGATTTGGTTTGACCAAATAATTTAGAGCTGGTCTGGTTTAGTAAATAACCGATGGTTTTGATAGTTAATTTGGTCTTGGACCAGAATTAATAAACCGGATCGGTTATGTCAAATTATTGGGCCAGCTGGAATTCTATGGTCTTGGGCCAAGAATTGGGCCTATAATTTGTGACCCAACCCAAAATATTTAATAAAATATTAAATTAGAAATTTCTATTTTTAGTATGTTACTAAATTTAGAAAGTTTCTAAAATAAGTAAGTTTCCCAAAATAGTAATCTTTTATTTTTGGAAATAAAACTTAAAATCCTCAAAAACAATATCAAGCTTGGATGTCTTTCCAATCTTGTCAGCTACTTAACGCTTATTCGATTACAGATATGGCTTACAGTGTGAGGTATCTGTTTTCGCATAAGTAAAGTAGTATATAGTCACTAATTTCATTGGGAGTCCCAGATTTTAGTGATTATTTGGCTGTAAGAGATTGGTTTCCTTGACTGGGCCATCGGGAGTCCCGGGCCTTGAGACATCTGGTGAATTTGGGCCTCGGGTCCAATTCACAACCGAGAGTTATATGAGATATAACTAGCTGTGTGTATGCTTACCAAGTAAAGCTAATTCCGGGTGACGGCCAGTGGCCCACTTTGGATTTAGCTGAACGTGGGTCTCGGAATCATTGCATTCTTATGAGGTTAAACAAAGAAATTTTGAATGCAATGCGAGTTTTCTTATAAGTTTTAAGATTACTCTTTTATGAACTAAATAACTAAAACTCTATTGTCTCATATTTTCAGCTATGTCAAGCACAACAACACAAAACACTTTCTCGATCCGGTCTGCCCTTGAGAAGGACAAACTGAACGGATCAAACTTCCTGAACTGGTCCAGGAACCTGAGACTTGTGCTCAGGCAGGAGAAGAAGGCTTATGTCCTTGAAAGAGTTCTCCAACCTAGACCTGCGAATAATGCCGCACAAGCTGTGAAAAATGCTTGGGATACGCATTCTTCAGATGCTAATGACGTGATTTGCCTGATGTTGGCGACAATGGCTCCCGAACTGCAGATGCAGTGGGAAGGCCTGACTTGTCCCATGGAGCTGATGGCAAATCTGAAAGCGTTGTTTCAGGAGCAGGCTCGTACAGAGAGATTCCAAACTGTTAAGAATCTCTTGGACTGTAAAATGGCTAAGGATGCAGCACTGAGTCCACATGTTCTGAAAATGATGGGTTATCTCGATCATTTGACTAGGCTCGACTGTCCTATAAGCTAAGAGCTTGCTTGTGATATCGTTCTGCAGTCTCTTACTCCTGCATATGACCAGTTCATTTTTAACTATAATATGCATGGGTTGATAAAGACTTTGCCTGAGCTACATGGTATGCTCAAGACTGCAGAACCTAATCTGAAGAAAGCCAAGGAGTCGTCTGTACTCATGGTGCAGAAGGGCAAGGGTTTCAAGAAATCCGCTGCAGACAAGGGAAAGGACAAAGCAGTCAGCAATGAAAACGCCAAGCCCAAGCCCGTGTCCAAAGCTGGGCCTTCTGACATTTGTCACTTTTGTAAAGAGGCAGGGCATTACCGCAGGGACTGTAAGAAATACCAGGAAAGTCTGAAGAAGAAGAAGTCCTTGGAGACTAAATCTTCAGGTATTTTTGTTATTGAAGTAAATACTACTACTTCTGATAATACCACTTGGGTATTAGATACTGGATGTGGGGCTCATATTTGTACTAATATGCAGGCGCTCAGCAACAGTAGAAGGTTGAAGCAAGGGCAAGTAGAGTTGCGGGTTGGCAATGGAGCGAAGGTTCCAGCACTGGCCGTTGGCACTTACTTGTTGTCTTTACCTTCTGGATTGATTTTAGAACTTGAGAATTGTTATTTTGTACCTGCTATAAGCAGAAATATCATTTCAGTTTCATTGTTGGATTTGCAAGGATTTGATTTTTCTATTAAGAATAAATTGTGTTCCTTTAATCTCAATGATATGTTCTATGGCTGTGCCCCTCTTATAAATGGGCTGTACATGCTGGATCAATCTGCTCCAGTATATAACATAAATACAAAACGGTTCAAATCTAACGAAGAAAATGAAACGTTTCTCTGGCATTGTCGTTTGGGGCACATTAGTGAGAAACGCGTCAAGAGGCTCCATTCAAATGGACTCTTGGGCTCATTTGCTTTGAGTCTTGTGAGCAATGCGAATCTTGCCTAATGGGCAAAATGACACGGGCCCCTTTCAATAAACCCACAGAAAGGGCCAGTGAACTATTGGGCCTGATACATACTGACGTGTGTGGCCCAATGTCCACAAGTGCTAGAGGAAACTTTCAGTACTTCATTACATTCACTGATGATTTCAGTAGATATGGATATGTCTACTTGAGGAAACATAAGTCGGAAACCTTTGAAAAGTTCAAAGAATTCCAGAATGAAGTACAGAACCAGCTTGGTAAAAGTATTAAGGCTCTTCGGTCGGACCGAGGAGGAGAATACTTGAGCCAGGAATTTCGTGATCATCTGAGTGAGTGTGGGATTATCTCCCAACTCACACCTCCTGGAACACCTCAGTGGAATGGTGTTTCTGAGAGAAGGAATCGGACATTGTTAGATATGGTCCGATCCATGATGAGTCACACAGACCTTCCTATATCCCTTTGGGGATATGCTTTGCTCACCGCAACGTTCACACTGAACAGAGTGCCATCAAAGGCAGTAGCAAAGACACCATATGAGATATGGACTGGAAAAGCTCCAGCAATGTCTTTTCTCAGAATTTGGGGTTGTGAAGCCTATGTCAAAAGATTAATCTCAGACAAGCTTACACCAAAATCTGACAAATGCTACTTCATTGGTTATCCTAGGGATACCAAGGCTTATTACTTCTATCTGCGATCCGAGAACAAAATCTTTGTTGCTCGGGATTGTACTTTTCTTGAAAGGGAGTTTCTCTCTAGAAAAGATAGTGGGAGTAAGGTACAACTTGATGAAATTCAAGAAGGACAGGAACCTGTTCAACCTAATGAGGAAGAACAGCAGGATGAATTACATGAAGCTGTAATAGAACCTGAACCTGCAGTACCTGAAGTTCGAAGATCCGGAAGGATCCGTCAGGAACCTGATAGATATCAGGGATTCCTTGTGACTAATTGCTATGATCTTTTGATCATTGACGGTGATGAACCCTCGAACTTTGAAGAAGCCATGATGGGCCCTGACTCCTTAAAGTGGCGTGAAGCCACTGAATCCGAGATGGACTCCATGTCTGTCAACCGAGTGTTTTCACTGGTTGACTTACCCTCTGGCTCTAAAGCCATCGAGTGTAAATGGATCTTCAAGAAGAAGATAGACGTGGATGGAAATGTCCAGATTTACAAGGCCAGGTTGGTGGCAAAAGGTTTCAAGCAAATTCATGGTATAGACTATGATGAAACCTATTCACCAGTGGTCATGATGAAATCAATTCGGATTCTCCTAGCGACTGCCGCTTATTATGACTATGAGATTTGGCAGATGGATGTGAAAACCGCCTTCCTGAATGGAATCTTGGAGGAGGATGTGTATATGACACAACCTGACGGTTACATTGATCCTAAGAATACTGGGAAAGTATGCAAGCTTCACAAATCCATTTATGGATTGAAGCAAGCATCGAGGAGTTGGAATCTTCGTTTTGATGAAGCAATAAAGAACTTTGACTTCATCAGAAACCAAGAGGAACAATGTGTGTATAAGAAAACTAGTGGGAGCAAAGTGGCGTTTCTTATCCTATATGTCGATGACATATTGCTTCTTGGAAATGATATTCCAATGCTGAAGTCTGTTAAAGACTGGCTGGGAAGTTGTTTTTCCATGAAGGACATGGGTGAAGCCGCATATGTTCTTGGAATCCGAATCTTTAGAGACAGATCTAAAAAGCTGATTGGACTTTGTCAAGATGCTTATATAGATAAAGTCCTGCATCGATTCGGAATGGATAAATCCAAGAAGGGGTTCACGCCAATGATACATGGTGCTACACTAAGCAAGGATCAGTGTCCTAAAACACCTGATGAGCTTAAGCGCATGAGTAGGATTCCTTATGCTTCGGCTATAGGATCTATCATGTATGCCATGATCTGTACTCGTCCTGATGTTGCTTATGCACTAAGCATGACGAGTAGGTACCAGTCTAATCCAGGTGAGAGTCACTGGATTGCCGTAAAGAATATCCTGAAGTATTTGAGGAATACTAAGGATAAGTTCTTGGTTTACGGAGGAAGTGAAGTGCTTGAAATCAGTGGATTCACGGATGCAAGTTTTCAGACAGATAAAGATGATTTCCGGTCACAGTCTGGTTACATCTTCTGTCTGAATGGCGGTGCAGTAAGTTGGAAAAGCTCCAAGCAGAGCACCGTGGCAGATTCCACAACTGAAGCTGAATACATCGCTGCTTCGGAAGCTGCGAAGGAAGGAGTTTGGATAAGGAACTTCTTGATTGAACTCGGTGTATTCCCAAATGCCACTGAGCCTCTAGCACTGTATTGTGACAACAATGGTGCAATTGCTCAAGCCAAGGAACCGAGACATCATCAGAAATCCAAACACATTATGAGAAGGTATCACCTGATTCGTGATATAGTGATGAAGGAATGTTTAGTTGATCCTGATTCAATTCTCTGATTCATATCATCCTAAACATGCTGATCTAGGTTCTTCTCGAATAGAAACAAATGATGATCTCACCTTATACCTGTTTGCAGCGGAAAGAGATGGTATGTCTGAGATCAGAGAAACACCGAGAGATGAATCCTCCAGAGGTTCACACACGCGATCACAGAAAACGGCTGCTAGACCACCAGGGGAACTCGGCGCAGAGAGAGAGAGTTTTCGGCTAATCAACTAGGGTTAATGGTTCTGAACTCGAGTTTTATCTCATAAAACTTGTCCGGTTCCGTTTGGGCCATTTGGCCCAAACACCAATTAACTCGACGGTATTCGCGCACTGTGTCGATCGACACCCCTTGTGTATCGATCGACACACAGTGCCTAAACCGTTTTATTCTCTCTAAGTACAGTAAATGCCTAGCACTTTTACCGTACTTCTGCTAAACCGTTCCTACACATTTTCCTGTTAGCTTAGGCGTGTGACCCATATGGGATCATATAATAAAGGCAATAAGTCCAAGACTTATAGATCATGAGCGGACTCTAGCAAGCCATCATGACCCCCAGTATTATATGACTTATGTCTGATCATTGACATACTCTTACTTTCTAGAGACAGTACCGAGATTACTGGACACAATTCCAACAATCTCCCACTTGTACTGGAATCTCTGTATTCATAATCCTTTTGTCACAATATCTCGATTAGTCATAAGGCAAGATTGGTGTCATCCTTATAAAGCCTAATCTTGTTCATCGGACTCTGATTCGATACTGACAATCCAAACGACTCGGGACAGTCCGTTTGAGCATGGCCAAGCATTTTCCAGTATTCAAATCTCCGATTGGCCTAGAGATATTCACTCCATTTATATTGGAGGGACACATTCCGTCTTGTTCCATCACTGTAAACTACTCATTTCATAATGTACCCAAACAAGGTCCTTATAACTATCGCAGAACGATAGCGTTAGACAATGATCAAAGTGCATCAGTCCATGTGCAGTCACATGCATGCAAACTCAGGTCTAAGGACTATACTCTATAGTCGTAGTGAGAATCTTTTATGACACTGATATAAATATCCTGAAGAGTTCTCATAAGCGGGTCTTTTCCGGTCGTATGTTCCCCAACATACACCTATGTACTGACTTTGATGCCGCGCATCTATGACACACTGAGACTTTGTCATAAGTCACGTACCAATCCAGTCTCACACGGTTGTTGGTGTTCCAATTTCAACAACCTTCAACTAGGGACAGGATGATATAAGCCATCTATCAAATATAGGGTCTCATGATCAAGCTAAATGACTTCGATGACTCAAGATCAAGTCATTTACTTCGATGACCTATAAAATGGTTCATATCATTTTGGAACGATTATTTCATCACAGTTAAAATAATCTTGAAATAATAATTTCATTATTAAACATCTCAAATGTTTTACAAGAACATATCAATAACTAAATAAAGCCCTTTACTAACTCCCACTGAAATTAAGACTATATCTTAACTTCACTTATCCTACAGCTACAGTCCGTGACTCGTGCTTAGGGCTAAGGAGTGGCTTCGTTAATAGATTAGCAACGTTCTCATTTGTTGAAACTTGCTGATCTACTTAACATCTCTGTCATTTATCTCAAGGTGTTTGGACCTCTGATGTGCAGCTAGTCTCATCTATGCTGGGAATCACATCAAGTTCAGTGATGAACTCTTCTTTCCAAACAACCTCTTTCGCCGCTTCCCAAGCTGCGAAAGATTCAGCTTAAGTCATGGAGTCAGCAACAGTGCCGTGCACCGCCAGACAAACACAAGATATAACCGGACTGTGACCGGAAATCATCTTTGTCTGTTGGAAACTTGCCTTTCAGACTCTATCGACTTATAGCACCTCACTTTCTCCGTAAATCAAGAACTTATCCTTAGTATTCCTTAAATACTTTAGGACATACTTTAGGAAACTTGATTCTTTGCTGGATTTGACTGGTCTTTATTTGTCTTGCTTAACATTAAAGCAACATCAAACAAGTATGTTTCATGGCATACATGATAGATCCAATTGCCGACGCATCTGGAATCTTATCCATGCATTTAAGCTCAGCAGTTATCGTAGGATACTGTATCTTGCTTAACTTAATGCCATGTGACATTGGCATAAAACCCTTCTTGGATTGCTCAAAACGTGTAGGACTTTGTCAATTTAAGAATCCTGACTTTGTCCTACCAGCTCTTTTGGATCTCTATCTTTAGATCCAAAATCCAAGAACTACGTGGCTTTACCCATGTCAATCATTAAACCAACTCCCAAGCTAGTCCTTTACCGACTACAGCATTGGGACGTTATATCCGAGAATCAGTATGTCATCGACATACACTTTGAGAAATGCAATATTGCTCCCACTTATCTATTAGTAAACACACAGTTCCGCTTCGTTCCTGTTCAAGTCAAAACCTTGACTACTTCAACAGAACGAAGATTCCAACTCCGATATGTTTGCTTCCATCCATGAATGGATCGATGAAGCTAACTTACATAAAATGTAATTTTTCGGAGTCCGGGCTTACTTTCGCTTCTTTGAATTTCGCAGATTCGTCGCTTTTAATGATCATCAGATCATGCGAACTTTCAATGATTATCAGGTTCAACTAATGACGAGAAATCACTCTCGGATTAGTAACTGATTCATTCATATCTGCGAACTTCAGGCTCCACAGGTGTAGATTCTACAGAAATCTGTAAATCCTTCCGCTGCTCTCCCTTTATAGGTAAAGCAGCCTCCTGTATTTCTCGAATTTCTTCGAGTTATACTTTTACTCCCACTGTTCTTCTTGGAAAATAACTTCCCTTCTTAGAAAACAGAATGGACGTAAAAGTAACAAGCCTTGGTTTCCTTCGGACAAGGCTCCACAGGTGTAGATTCTACAGAAATCTGTAAATCCTTCCGCTGCTCTCCCTCAACAGGTTGAGCAGCCTCCTGTATTTTTCGAATTTCTTCGAGTTATACTTTTACTCCCACTGTTCTTCTTTGAAAATAACTTCCCTTCTTAGAAAACAGAATGGACGTAAAAGTAAGAAGCCTTGGTTTCCTTCGGACAACCAGCGAAGTAGTACAACTACAAATACTCAGTAAAGACTAATTTGGATCGATTCCAATCCACATTTACGTGGTGTCTTTCAACTGATATTGGTGGAACTATTTCAGTGTAAACTTAGATATTTTAGAGCGTTATTCTTAAATAATATCATGGAAGATTCGTGTGACTCATCTTTAATCATTTCTAATAAGATCTGATTCTTTCTCAGAGAAAAACCTTCAGGTTTTCAGGAGAAATGAGCTTTGAAACGATTTCACACTCATTCAGATGATCACACAATCAATGACTTAAGTATTCTCACTCGTGATTTAATCCAGAGTCTTAATACTTTTGTCATTTAGATCCTATACTTCATTCTGGAACTCTTTCGACCATGTCAAAGAATTCCGACTTGTGTCTCATCAAATGAACACAGTCACACTCACTGAAGTAATCAGTAGAGACAATGAAGTACAGGAGATTTTCTCTGGCATTACTGCTCATTGGGACACATACATGAGTATGTTCCAGGTCCAATAAGCCTTTGGGCCTTTCTCTAGCTCGGCTAAGATAGGCCCTCTCGGTATTTATGTTACATTTAGGCACTCTTTGGTTTAAGATATAAAACCCATTCCATGAATAGGGTGCTACAATTAATATTTCATTAAGATCAAAAGAACAAAACTTGTCTTTTATCAATAATGCAAAACATTCAAATTCTTACAAGAAAATGAAAGACAACTCTGCTTAAAGCAGGTACATTGTAGCAATTACTTAATACAAAACCAAGCCTCAAAGGGATCTATAAGTGAAAAACCCTACGGCTGAGGCAGCATCCCAAGCTCCTTCCAGACATGTAGTTTCACTTGTCCTTCCTTCAACGTTCTACTGTTGCTTAGGCTCTGCATATTATCACAAATATCAGTGCCACAACCAGTATCCAATACCTTTAAGGTAGAACTTGAAGTAATAACATGAATACCTGAGGAAGTAGTCTCATACATCAACTTCAACTCCTCATCATCTTCCATGAATTTAATGCAATTTCTCTTCCAATGCCCTGTCTCCTTACAGTAGCAGCACTTACCAACGTAAGAGGTATCTGACTCGGGCTCAGAAGACACACGCTTGCCATGATTCAAAATCTGGACAACTTTGTCTTCACCCTTGTCAGCATTAGGTTTAGTAAACCTACCCTTCTCATTCATGAGATTGTACAGGGTACTCTTCACGTTTGGCTCAACTGTCTTGAGCATATCATGCAGTTCAGTCAGCGTCTTCGTTAAGCCTTTCTTGATATAGTTCCTTCTGAACTTATCATAGCTTGACGGCATTGACTGCAGAATGATCTCAGTTGCCAATTCTTGGCTAACTGGATAATCCAGTTTCCTCAGGTTATCAATGTAACCCATCATTTTACTGACATGAGGACTCACTGGATGATCATTTGGTAGCTTGCAGCTAGTGAGAGATTTAACCAACTGGTATCTCTCCACTCTTATCTGCTCCTGAAATTTCAATTTCAGGCTGCTGATCATCTCTATTGGCGACTCCATGTTCTCATATTGCTTCCGCAAGTCTGAGTCCATGGTAGCCAATATCAGACCACGCACATCTACCGCATCATTATAATGCTTATTCCAAGCATCATATACTGCATGAGAAGCATTGGACCCGATTCTCACGGGGAGAGCTCTCTCAAGGACATAGTCCTTTCTCTCCTGTCTGAGAACTAGCCTCAGGTTCCGCGACCAAGTCAAGAAATTTGATCCGTTCAGCTTGTCCATCTCAAGGACAGACCGGATCGAGAAAGTGTTTTGATTGTTTGTGCTAGTCATAACTGAAAATTAAGATAAAAGGATTTTAGTTAATATGTTCAATATGATTAATTTCGTATTAATTTAATATGATTAATCATGCATTATATTCAATAACATAAGTTACCCTCAATAGAATATAATGATTCCAAGATCCACATATAACTAAGATTAAAGTGGGCCACTGGCCGTCACCCAACCTTAGCTTATATCGGTAAGCCCTATGTAGGCTAATTATATCCGTGATATAACTCTTGGTTGTGAATCTGGGCCCGAGGCCCAATTCACTCTGATGTCTCAAGGCCCGGGACTCCCGATGGCCCAGTCAAGAAAACCAGACTATACAGTCATGTAATCATTAATGTCTGGGACTCCCAATGACATTTATGAATCACAAACCGTCTTATCCACGCAAAAGCAGACACCCTCACACTGTAAGGCCATGAATACAATTGAATGGGCTTCGACAGCTGACATAGAATGGACAAGACATCCAACGCTTGATATTATTTGAGGTTCGTAGGTTTATTTAAAAATTCATTCCCAAAATAGAAGATTACTATTTCGGGAAACTTTCCATTTTTGGAAACCTACTATTTTTGGAAACTTTCTAAAATTGGAAACTTTCTAAAAACGGAAACTTTCTAACTTTAGAAATTTCTTAAAATCCGAATCATGCAAATCTAGAAACTTCTATAAAATAAGAAACTTTCTAATTTCAAAATATCGGAAACTTTAATTTAAAATCGATTTATAATTTTATAAAATAAATTTTAAATTATTCTGAAGAAAGACTCAAATAATTGGCCCAATTGTTTTAACTTCTTGGCCCGAGGCCCAAGAATTTGTCCATGTCCAAGACATGACCCAATTGTCCAATTAAATGACATAACCGGTCTGGTTCATTAAAATTGGTCTAACCAAATTTTAATTACTACGATGACCACAATTGTCAACCGGTTATTTACTAAACCGGATTTTCTCAATTTATTTGGTCCAACCAAATCAAATTAGAAAATCCTGGTTTAGGCACAAAATCCAATTTTTCGACTTTGGATTTCTTATCCCGGTTTAACCAGACTTAATAAAATTATTAAATCTGTTTATTAAACCGTGACGTTTAATTTTAATCAAAATATTAAACCGAGCCTAAACCAACCATGTCGATCGATGAACCAACCGTGTCGATCGATCCATCAACCGCATCGGTCGATGCTCTTAGCATCGATCCTGCATCGATCATGCATCGATCCTGTATCGATCGATGCTCTCACGCATGCACTGAACCGAGCCAAAACCCTAACCGTGTCGATCGATGCACCAACCGCATCGGTCGATGCACCAACATCGAATCTGCATCGATCCTGCATCGATCGATGCTTTCACGCGTTAACAGGGTTAGCCGATAGACTGTATCGACCGATCCATGCGATCGTATCGATCGATCCATGCGATCGCAGTCGATACTGACTTTTGAAAATCGCATTCTACCAAATCATATAGCTTGGTTTCTGCGATTTTATGTGTGTTTAGGTTTCAATTCCTTGTTGTTTAAGTGATTTCTCTTATCAATAGTTGATTCAAAACACTTTTAAACAAGAAAACAATCCTAAACATGAATCTAAACAAGAAAAACCAGAACCATTGGCTCTGATACCACTGTAGGAATGTTTAGATGATCCTGATTCAATTCTCTGATTCATATCATCCTAAACATGCTGATCTAGGTTCTTCTCGAATAGAAACAAATGATGATCTCACCTTATACCTGTTTGCAGCGGAAAGAGATGGTATGTCTGAGATCAGAGAAACACCGAGAGATGAATCCTCCAGAGGTTCACACACGCGATCACAGAAAACGGCTGCTAGACCACCAGGGGAACTCGGCGCAGAGAGAGAGAGTTTTCGGCTAATCAACTAGGGTTAATGGTTCTGAACTCGAGTTTTATCTCATAAAACTTGTCCGGTTCCGTTTGGGCCATTTGGCCCAAACACCAATTAACTCGACGGTATTCGCGCACTGTGTCGATCGACACCCCTTGTGTATCGATCGACACACAGTGCCTAAACCGTTTTATTCTCTCTAAGTACAGTAAATGCCTAGCACTTTTACCGTACTTCTGCTAAACCGTTCCTACACATTTTCCTGTTAGCTTAGGTGTGTGACCCATATGGGATCATATAATAAAGGCAATAAGTCCAAGACTTATAGATCATGAGCGGACTCTAGCAAGCCATCATGACCCCCAGTATTATATGACTTATGTCTGATCATTGACATACTCTTACTTTCTAGAGACAGTACCGAGATTACTGGACACAATTCCAACAAGTGAATAGAGGTGAAGTGATGGTCAGCAGAGTTCCCACTGATGAGAACGTGGCTGACCCATTGACAAAGCCACTCCCGAGACCTAAGCACGAGTTGCATACTGCTGCTGTAGGAATTAGAGATATTCATATGTAATCTCTTTTTGAGTGGGAGTTGTGAGGGCTTTATTTTAGTTATTTTGATTGATTCATGTAAACATTTTAAATGTTAATGAAATTTTTATTTCTGGATTATTTTTAACTGTGATATAAAATAATCGTTCCAAAATGATTCATGTCATTATATATGGGCCATCGAAGTACATGAGTAGACTTGATCCTGAAACCCCATATTTAACGAAATGACATAAATCATAGTGTCCATATTCGAAGGTTGTTGAAATTGGAACACCAACAACCTGTTGAGACTAGATTGTGTTGAGACTTATGACCAAGTTTCGAGGGGTCATAGATGCGCGGCATCAAAGTCGACACATAGGTATATGTAGGGGAGCATATGACCGGACATGGCCCGCTGATGAGAACTCTACAAGATATTAATATCTGTGTCATGAGAGGTTCTCATATACGACTATAGAGTATAGTCCTTAGACCTGAGTTCGCATGCATGTGGCTGCACATGGAGTAATACGCTTTGATCATTGTCTAACGCTGTTTCGTAACTGGGAGCTATACGGACCTTGGTTGGGTGTATTATGAATTGTGTAGTTCATAGTGATGGAACAAGATGGGATTTGTCCCTGCCGTTTAACGGAGGTAATATCTCTAGGCCAATCGGAGACTTGATAGCTGGTAAGAGAATGGCCATTCCCAAACGGACTTGCCCAAGTCGTTTGCATTGTCAGTATCAAATCTGGTCCGATGAACATGGTCTGGCTATATAAGGATGACACGCATCTTGCCTTATGCCAGATCGAGATATTGAGACAAAAGGACTAGGGAATGTAGGATTCCAGTACAAGTGGGAGATTGTTGGGAATGTCCTGAAATCTACTGTACTATCTCTAGAAAGTATGATAAATGTCGAGATCAGACATAAGTCATAAATACTGGGTGATCATGATGACTTGCTAGAGCCCGCTCATGATCTATAAGTTTAGGACTTATTACCAGTATTGTATGATCCCAAAGGGTCACACACCATAGCTAACGGGAAAGTTAAATGGAATTAATACGGTAAGATGCAATGGCATTTACTGTATTGAATCAGAGAATTGGGCCAGACAAAATGCAGGCTTTTGTCTGATTTGTGTCTTGGGTCCAAAAGATTAATGAACCATTAGTCTAATGACTTGGGCCCATTAATGAGAGAGCTAAAAATCGCCAACCTAGGGTTGAGACACTAAGGCTTGCGATTTCTTTTTGGTGGCTGCGATCCATCTCTCTCTCGAACTCTCTCTCTGATCCATCTCTTTGGTCTAGCAGCCATCCCGGCTTGTAAGAGTGTGGATACCATAGGAGGAGCAGGTTGTTCATCTGTTCTAACTGATCTCATCATTACCATCAATTATCCGCTGCAATCTGAAAGGTAATGATCCAGGTTTGGTTGGTTTTATGATTCGTTTTGCAAGAACCTAGATCTGTTAAGATTATGTGTTAGGTTGAAATATGGGATTAAACCTTGAACAAACACCATAATCCTTCAATCAGATCCTAACCTCAAAAGAATCATACCAGTCGAAGGGATAGAAAAACCAAGCATCGACATAGCTCTCAAAGCTCTGTCCTTGAAAGAGGACGGGCCCGCTGTGGAAAACGATGTCAAACACAAAGAATGTCCCGGAGACACTAATAGCGACATCATCGAGATTGATGATGATCTTGATCCTAGAAACACCATATACGTCGCGAACGTCCCGACGGACCAATTCAAACCGCATCCACTAGTCAGGGACCTGAGCCTAACAATGACGAAGATTGGAGAACTCCGATCATTCGATACATCACAAACGGCGAAGTTCCCGATGGCAAATGGGAGGCGCGGAAACTTAAAATGCAAAGTGCGAGGTACTGTGTCACACAAGGAGAGCTCTTTAAAAGGAGCCTCTCCGGACCTTACCTTAAATGCCTTGACAAAAAGCAAGCCCTAGCCGTGATTACACAAACACATGACGGATCCTGCGGAAGCCATTCCGGAGGACGAGCATTGGCCGTGCGAATCAAAAGGCAAGGCTACTATTGGCCTACAATGGCCACCGAATGCGAATCTTTCTCCAACAAGTGCGATAAATGCCAAAAGCATGCCCCAATTATCCACCAAGCGTCGGAGAAACTCTCCTCTATCTCATCGCCGTACCCATTCATGCGGTGGGGAATGGACATCGTTGGACCGCTGGTCTCATCTGGCAAAAAGAAAGCCACACATCTATTGGTGATGACAGACTACTTCACCAAGTGGATTGAAGCAGAGTCATACCAGAAAATTAAGGACGTTCACGTTAAGGAGTTCGTCTGGCGAAACATCGTTTGCAGACATGGACTACCCCACGAGATCGTCACGGATAACGGACCTCAGTTCATATCAAACACGTTCAAAGAGTTCTGCAGAACTTGGAACATAAAGCTGACTTACTCAACGCCACGCTACCCCCAAGGGAACGGGCTAGCAGAAGCAGCTAACAAATCGATTATGAACGGCCTCAAGAAAAGGCTCAACGAGTGCAAAATAACCTGGAGTGACGAACTCCCAGCCGTACTCTGGGCCTACCGGACTACCCCCCGCAAATCCACTGGCGAGACTCCCTTCTCGCTAGCTTGCGGAATCGAGGCGGTAGTACCAGCTGAAATTCTCGTGTCAAGCATTCGCAAAGAAGAATGCCCGCGACAAGAGGAACTTAACAACAAGATGATAACTGACGAGCTCGACCTCGCCGACGAAAGAAGGAACCTCGCATTAGCTCGACTTTAGAATTACCAACAAGCCGCGGCTCGCTACTATGATTCCCGAATCAAAACTCGGAGGTTTCAAGTAGGAGAGCTCGTCTTACGGAAAGTGTTTGACCATAAAAAGGAAGAACACACTGGAAAATTAGGAGCGAAGTGGGAAGGTCCTTACCAGGTCACCGACATCGTAAAGGACGGGGTCTACCGACTCAAGTCGGTGGAAACCCAGAAGCCCGAACTACGACCTTGGAACATCATCAAACTCAAAAAGTATTTCCACTAGGAGTACATCAACATAATCGAACTACGAAATGGCTTGATCCCCTAAAAGGGTACGTAGGCAGCTCGACTTCGAGCGCAGCCACCCCCCAAACACAAAGCTCTCACTGAGCTCGACAACTTCTGACAAAGTCATACTAGCTTATCTTTGTGAAATCAAAATAAGTCTTCTAATCAAACGTCTCTTCCTGTTAGAGCCATTACGTTGATATGAAATTATCTCTTCCAACGGACCAAAGTGATATGAAATTATCTCTTCTATAGCAAAGTGATATGAAATTATCCCTTTCCAAAACAAGTGATATGAAATTATCCCTTCCCGAAACGAAAGATATGAAACTATCTCTTCTAAGTCAAAGCGATATGAAATTATCCTTCCCAAGTGACCTGAAATGGCCTCTTCCAAAATATCAAAGCGATATGAAAATATCCCTTTCGAGCGACCTGAAACGGCCCCTCCTAAAGTCAATTCTCCCGACCTGATACAGCTCGAGAGAACTGGAGGGCCACCCTCTCCCGTTAAACGAAAACGTCGAAGTCAAAGCAACCGACCACGCGGAAAGACCTCCGCGCACAACGAGCCTTTGTAAGTTTACTTAATCATTAAACTCGAAGAGACCCGAACTATCAAAAAAAAATTAAACCGTGAAGGTACTAAAACAGTAAAGTCTATGCTGAGGCATGTAAGACTCCAAAAGAAATTCATTAAAAGAAGGACACAATGTCCTCGAACAAAGCCCGCTTGGGCGAATAAATGTTTTTCCATATAAAAAAAAAGAGAAAAGAGAACCCCTAGAGGCAACATCATTGTCGCGAGCGCGAAGAAGCCTCGTCTCCATCCTCCGCCTGATCACCGGTAGACGCAATCCCAGTCGAGAGGCTCGATCCATATTGATCAAAGCAGGGAACAACCGGTGGCGGAGCGTGCGCCAAAATGACCGAGTCACTCGACACGGCCGGCAAGTTCAACTTGCCAACACTGAAGTCAGAAACCGCCGCGGCGGTCATCTCTTCCACTGCCGCCCTCTTCTGGTCGGCCAACCTCAGAACTTCCCGAGTTAAGTCAAGCTCGCCGGAAGCAAACTCCGCGATGAGTTCGATATTGGCTAGGGTTTCTTGGAGGCGAATCTCAGCGTTGGTCTCGAGCTTCCGCTTCTCGCTCTTCTCCTTGATCCCTTTAAGGATCTCTAAATATTCCCCGCTCAACTTCTTCCTCGCCTCGTGGGACGCGACCTTTATGTCGAAGTCTCTCCCCGCAAGAACTCTCTCCAGGTCGATCCGATCTTGGGCAGCTTGCGCTGTGGCGACTCGACTCGTTTCTTCGGCAGCCAACGCCCGGCCTTCGGCCGGCCGAAGTCTCTGGGAAAGGTCCTCCTCGCGATTCTCGAGAACCAATAGCCGGGCTTCGATCCCATCATACCGAGCCAGTTTCCTCTCGAGCTCCTCCTCCTGAGCAAAAGAATCCTTCAGCTCCGCGGTCAAAATACGAGCCGACCTCTTAGCGGCCTCGAGCTCATCCTCCCGCGATTGCTCACAAAGCTCGCGTTCGGACTGGGCCACAAGTCCGCTCGTAGCCTACAGAAACTACATAAAGACACAAATTTCAAATATCTTTCTTACCAAAGAAAGGCAAAAACAAGAACTATGGTTGATACCTTTCCAGTGGCTTCGGCCATCCTGGCATACAAATCGCCGAAGGCCGGGTCCCCAGTAACTGGAAGCGGAACCCCTGCAGGTCCGACGCGCCTCGACGAACGGGCCGCGCCCCGGGGCATCTCGACACTCTCGCTCGAACTACTCGAGCTCGTCTCTGTATCGATCCTTCGGCGCTTCGGTACGGGGGAAGGATCCCTGCCCACGTCCTGATCGCCGGGGTAAGGATCGCGCAAAGCCGGCTCCCTGGACGGAACCGAGTCCGCCCTCCGAATAACCGGAGGGGAGGAGACCCCCCTGTCTCCGCGGACGCGTCACGGTCCCCGGATCTTGGGGGGACAACCGTGAAAGGGAGAGGAGAATCACACATGGCAAAAAAGAGCGCATTGCTCAGACTCCCATCCTCCACCCTTTTTGCCAGATCTATGGGGTCTTTTCCGTTTCGGCGACTCCTCGACCTACGAGATAGTTTCTCGTAAGATGGGGTGCTGGCATCCGAACCCACGCCCGAGGAAGGACGACCTGTAGAATAAAAAGAGGAGAAGTCTTTAGACTCTTCCCAAATAATGACGAGCCGAATGCCACAGACAGGAACTCACCTTCTCTTGCCCTCTCAAATATACGAAGCGGAGGTCGCACGGTTCGACCCAGAGAAGTCCCGCGAGGTACAGGAGGAAAGGCTTGCTCCCGAAAGGCCCGGGACCGACCCTGTGGGACCCCTCTTGGATTGACCCTCAAGGCAGCCTGTACACGCTCGGCCGTGAAACTGTCCCAGTTAACGGAACCTCTCCTCAAACGGGCTATTAAGGCCTCCGTGACAGGATTAAGGTCAAGCGATTCAGGGAACTCTGCGATATAGAACGAAGCAGGTCAGAGATCAAACTGACACAAGAAATAATAACCAAAATGGCAGTAAGAAAGCCTCACCAACGTCGGAAGCCCACCGCGAGGGAACGACCGAGCAATCAAACTCTCCGACCGAGTGATGAGTCGTCCTAAAGACAAAATATTGGTCCCACCACTCTTCCCTCGGCGGGAGACCGTCTAGGATCCTCCCAAACCGGGGAGAAAGACGGTACGACCCCGGAAAGCGGGAATCTTGCTTCACCGAGCAAACCCGCATTAACTCCTCAGGACCAAATTCAACCCCTTCCTCCGCAGCCCTAACTCCGAGTCCGATAACGTACCAAACAAAAGTCGGCGTCATATGGTAGAAAGCCATCTGGAGTTGGGTCAGCACCAAGAAAACGAGGCGAGGAATGGGAAAGAAAAGCCCACATTTTTCGAAATACGTATAGGAGGCACAGAAGTAGCCTTCTATGACCGTTTCGGGGGATACCGCCGAAGAAGGGATGACGATTTCGACCTCCGCCGGAATGCGGCAGAGCACCCTCAATTGCTGGATACGGTCCACGGTTAACGAAAACGGCGGGTGCGGTCCAAACGACCCCGCCGCCGCACTCGTACTCGCTCCCGCATGATCCCTAGAAGCCATGAGAAAAAAGGAAGGTTTCTGAAAGAAAATTTTTTTCTCTAACGACAAAGGAAGTAGGGAGAAAAAGTTCGAACAAGTTAAGAGTAGGAAAGCAAAGGACTTCCTTCAAACAACGCGAATGATTATTTATATCAAAGATTGAGCGCAGTATCGCCCGTACGACTCCTTACTCGCATTAATTGCTGATAGGATCGAGATGACTTGGACCCCTCGCTTCCCTCTCGCCAAGCCGTTGATCTGAGATCAACGGCTACAAAGCATGCAGTAATTAGGTCATATCATCAAAAGAGGAAGCCCGAAGAGACTCTTCGCGACCTTCGAGCCTGAGCCGTCGATTACCAACCGAATTTACGGTGGGAGATGAAATTCTCAAACGAATACACGCAACGACTGCAGACGCGCTGAAAAGCAGTTCAGTCCGTTCCACGCGCTCATTCCTAACCATCGGATTAAAATAAGATCCACGGATGGGGTGAAAATAATCATTAAGATTTGTCACATCCGAGGCACGCGCCTCTTCCCAAGAGCGTCCACCGCCCATTAACCTCGACTTCTCGAATTCAATGGGCTGGGGGGGCTATTGTTGGTACTGGATTTCCCTCTAGGAAATCCGGCCCATTAACAGACAAGACAAAGGCCCGTAATTACGAGCCCATTCCAGAATCAAAGATAGACGGGAGAGTCAACTCTCTTGTTGGGCCCAAGCGAAGCAAGCGCCTTGGAGAGGCCCAGACGACGCCGAAGCCGGAGACGATCGAGCTCGAGCTCGGCTGAGGATGACGTGGAGATAGAGCAACTCGGTCTTCGTCAGTGCAACTGATCCGCACGAATCTCGGAGATCGTTACAACGACGAGGCCGAAGTATCAGGACGAAGAGATGAGAGTGGAGACTATTTAAAGGAAGAAGTGGCGGCTCATCAAAGACAATTCCAACCTAGGCTAAGAACACTTCGACTAGATAGCTCGATTCCATACTTTGTACTCTCTTTTCGACTGTGTTTGTTCTATCTCGACGATCAATCTCAATAAAGTCTTTGATTCATAGGAAACTATACCATTTCTATATCCAAAAGTCCAAATCCACGAATACAAATTCTTAGTGTGAATCCCGGATCTCACAATAAGTACACTACTATACCAAAAAAATTTAAGTAAAAATATGGCTGCAAAATAGTTTATAATATTAAGGGCTAAAATCTCATGCTTATAGAACTTCCTTCTACTACGGGCCTATATGCAACCCCCAATCGGATGAGTCAAAATTACGAAGTCAAAAGTTGAACCATTGTTGTTGTCGTCGCATAAAAAGGATGAAGCTAGTCGAGTCATCTGCCGGTTAGTGATTGTGTTTCTATCAGTCGATCTTTAAGATGCCGTCGAATACCAACTTTGCATCATCAGACGTGGTTTATATATCTACGGAACGGAAGCTTTGGCCGTAAAGCGGGTGGTTCCTCTCAGTCCAGAGTATGTATATCGTGCTTTGCCACGCGAGATGGGTAAGCATCTTGCTTTCTTCCGTTCCATTAATATTTGCAATCTATAAAAGACCATTTGATAATCGGTTTTATATCAATTTTATTCATTTTTTTGAACTAAGGACTTTCATATATTTAAAGACAGAAAAAAGAAAAAGTTTACAGCCTACATGCTTTAGTGACAAACGAGGCCTATCCCCCCAAAAAACAATTAGAGCCCAGCCGAATAATATATTACCCATATCAAAGACATTAATTAGTCACCCACCAAGATTGGTAGATTTCAGAACGAGAAGGAGTGATCGGATGTCAATAGACATCGAGAGAGAGCCGATTGAAGCAGATCATTCTGAAGTGCAGAAGATGAGAAAATCAAAGGTGATTTGAGTTGGTTGTTGCTGTTAGGGTAGTCGCGAACCAGTGCTGCATCATTAAGGAAGAAGTTGTCGGATTGGTAGTCCTGAAGCTAAGGATCCGATCCTTGATCTGCCTCTCTATTAACGTCCTTAGGATCTCTGGTTGCCGGTAAGTGTTTCTGTGCAATCTTCCATTCCGCTCTGACCAGATACAATGAATAATTGATTGCCAACATATAAGAAGTAAGCGGTGCTTGACGTTGCTCCCACGATTCACTTGCATTTGTAGAAGAACATTATGCCACGATCTCTGAGGGATAAAACGGAGCCTCGTAGCAACTGCGGACCAGATTGACCAAGAGTACGGCCAATCGAAGTAGAGATGGTCTCTGCTCTCCTGCGGATGGAGACAGAGTAAACAATGGGTATCTTATGCTAATCCCCAGCTTGAGAGGCGATTTCTAGTAGGGCAACGGTCGAGAACGAAGAGCCAAGTCAGAAAACTGTGTTTAGGCACCCCACCTCTGTTCCACACTGCGTTAAACCAAGGTACCGTGGGTAGTTGATTACGCAAAGCATAGTAAACTTTTCCAATTGAATACTTACGTTGTACTTTCCCATCCATCTCCCAGATATATTCATCCTCTTGAGAACCTAGAGTTAGGTTTGAGAGATATGCTAGTACACTAACCTGCTCATATGATCGTGCTGCAGGAAGCCTTCATTGTCCATCTTGGTAGAGACTATACAAAGTAGCGTTAGTTGGGTTTCCTAGCCGCCGGTTTCCAGTGACTAAGAAGTTACTGAGTCTGCCAAACGATGACCATGGATCTATCCAAAACCGACACTTCCTACCATTACCAACTTGAAGCTTTATCCAGGTATAAACTTCTGCCTTGACTTTTAAGAGTTTATTTGCAAGCCACGAATTACACCGCTTAGGATTAGAAATCCATAAGTTGCAAATATCCCCACCAAGAATTTTATTCTTGTACAAAGCCACCCAAATGGAGCCTGCTTGAAAAACAGGAGCCAAACTAGCTTAAAACTACACGCTTTGTTCCACTAATAGAGATCCTTGATCCCAAGACCTCCCTGTTCTTTAGTTCTGGTCACTGTTTCCCAAGCCACATGGGCTGAATGATTGCTGTCAGTGTTTCCTTTCCATAAGAAAACACCACAGAGAGAGTTAATTCTTTTAATTATCGTCTTTGGCAGGATAAATGTGGAGCACCAAAAGGTGGAAATACCAGCTATTACTGTCTTTATTAGCAATAGGCGTCCGGAAAAAGAAAGGGCCTTAACACCCCACGATGAGAGCCTGTTTTTCACTTGTTGCAACAAGACTTCACAATTAGCAATGGTGAGTTTCTTTGAGCATAAGGGAACACCTAGGTACCTGATTGGTAGATTCCCATGTGGCATTCTAGTAGAGGATTGAATTCTGTCTATTTCTTGTTGTGTTAGTCCTGAAGAGAAAAAAGAGGATTTTTGGACACTCACAACAAGACCAGACCTTTGTTCAAATTGCCTCAGCACTTGTAGCACATTTTGGACCGAGTTGACATCCCCATCCGTAAAGATCAGAAGATCATCTGCGAAGCAAAGATGGGTCAGATTTGTATCCTTGCACTTGTTGTGGTAGTTGAACCTTCCTTCTTTAGGAGTCTTATTAAGCATTAGTGACAGTGAATTCATAGCTATAACGAATAAATAAGGGGATAGAGGGTCTCTTTGACATAACCCCCTTTTCCCCTTGAAATGCCACTTAACAATGCCATTATAACCTATAGTAAAGTTGGTAGAACAGACACAAGCACGGATCCAACCAATGGACATAGGAGGTAGTCGCAAGCCTTTTAGACAATTGAATAGAAAATCCCAGGATAGAGTATCAAAGGCTTTGGCAATGTCAACCTTTATAGTTATTCTTTTTGGCCCTTTATTCTGATGATAACCACTCACAAGATCTCCAACTAAGATTTTGTTCTCAATTAGTAACCTATCTCTGACAAAAGCTGTCTGATTTGGCAGGATAAGCGAGGTTAGGAGAGACTTTATCCTTTTAACGAGCAACCGAGACACAACCTTATACACTGCATTTAAACAGGCGATTGACATGTATTCTGTAATCTTGGAGGCTCCAGGGTGCTTGGAATACTTGAGAGGATGGTAGCATTGGAAGCTGCTGGCAGGAAAGAGGAGACAAAGAAATCTCTTATTGACGCCACTACTTCAGCACCGACAATATCCCAAGCCGCTTTATAGAAACACAAAGTAAGTCTATCTGGTCCAGGGGCTTTATTAAGGTTTATTTTGAGTAAAGCCTTAGAGATTTCTTCATCTGTTGGAATTAAGACCAAGTTTTGTTGCTGGGTTAATGAGCAGGAGAAGGGAGTAATGTCTTGGAACCAGCTAGGTGGAGAGAAAATCACTTGAGTTGGAAGGCGTTCAGGTCCTAAGATGTTCCTGAAATGAGAAATGGCTACCTCACTCATCTCTAAAGGATCTGTAATCAGCATACCACAAGGTAATGTAAACAAGCGAATGGAGTTATAGCTCATCCTTGATTGACAGACACGATAGAAGTAGGGCGAGTTTTGATCCCCTTCCTTAAGCCAAAGTATCCTAGATTTTTGCTTTAAATAGCTCTCCTCTATTTGTTGCAGGAAATTGAGCTTGGTCTGGAGCTCACGTTCACGCTGGAAAGTATCATGGGAAGGAGAGATCAATACTTGTACCTGCACATCTAGCAAACAAGTGTTAGTCTCAAAAACTCTCTCTTGAATTTTGGAGAAATTCTCTCTGTTTAAGTGTTTAAGTGCTCTCTTTATATTCCTTTGCTTCCAAGACAGTGAGGTTAGAAACATTGCTTCCGACAGAAAACCATGTATTGAGAAACACTTGGTGAATGTCTGAGTCTTTGGTGAGGTAATTAAAGAACTTAAAGGGTTTTGTACCGGTTGTAGGTAAGCTGTGGGAAAGGTATACAAGGCAAGGGCAATGTTGTGTAGACAAAACAGACCGGGCTGACAATTTTATCTCGCATGTGATTGTTTGTCGAGACTGCCTCAACAAAGTGACTACAACAAGATTTCTCCACATGAGAACAATTCTACCACCATCATCTGAAGTGTGATTAGATAAGTAGTTCTACCCTCTACATAACTTATCCATCAGGTTGGGAAGATTAAAGTCTTTGATATGAGTTTCCAAAAGAGAACAAAAAATGGGCTTATGACTAGATAGCCAATGAATAAATCCGCTATGCTTATCCGGGTCATTTAGACCACGAACATTCCAAAAAGATAGTTTAGTATACGTAGGTTAAGGTTGATTTACCTCCTCAAAAGAAAAGGGAGAACTAGAAGGACATATAATTGAAAAAGGGTTGGTTGATTGGTTAATAGCTAAACTCAGATTGTTTGGTGAAAAATAAGAGAGTTGAGAAGTGAAGGAGGGGAATTTAGGTGGAGGTGATTTTTTTTTTCTGGATCGTTTTAAGGAGGGCTTTTCTGGTTTTCAGGTGGGCTGTATTGGTGGGGCAGGGACGTGGTTGGAGTAGATTGCGATGGCAAGGGTATAAGTTCAGAATGAGGTCTCGAAAGGGAAACAACTTGGGCAAGGGATTCAAGATGGACAGACAGGAGAGCAGAGCTGTCCATAGCTAAGATGCTTGGAGATTCTGATTGATTAACAAAGGGGTTAGTAGTCTGAACCACCTTAGTCATTGCGCCTGGACCACAGTTTGGAGGTACATTAGAGCTGTCTACACTGATTGAACCTCCTTCCACTGAGGATTGCTTATCAGCAGTAGGTACTACTTTCTCTTGTTGATCTTCTTTCTTTTGTTCCTTTTTGTGATCCACATTCTTATCAGCTGATTTATCAGGAACTGTTTTCGAAGGAGGAGGCCGAAGAAGACAGTTCTTAGTTATGTGTCCTAGCTCTTTGCAATGGGCACAAGTAGGTGGTAACAACGTATATGACACAATGACTTCCACAACCTCTCCATTTTCTCTAGTATACTCAACAACATC
The DNA here is from genome assembly GCA_030180135.1 of Orychophragmus violaceus. Lineage (NCBI taxonomy): Eukaryota > Viridiplantae > Streptophyta > Magnoliopsida > Brassicales > Brassicaceae > Orychophragmus > Orychophragmus violaceus. The sequence goes on along the minus strand of CM058230.1, from coordinate 28,697,131 downwards.
AGGTAAAGCTTTAGTCAGATTGACTTCAACTTTGACATGCGACAGTGTGAGACTAACTAGTTTCTTGGTGAACTCATATGTTTCGATAGGTTCACCAACTAAGCCAGCTATTAGCCTCAACCCATCCTGGTGTCTCAGGTCAAGCGGGACAACTATGAGATGGGCTCATATTTGGATAGATTCCATGGGGGAATAGGATACTGAGTGAGAAGATGTCCATTAAGCAGCATGGAAAAGGGAGTCGCCAACATACCACACAGATTTCTACAGTATTTTTTGCCTGAGGTAGTCACTTGGAATTCTCACCAGCACTGATCCTGAGAGAGGGTTAAAGTGGATTTTAACTTTTTTGCCTTTACCCCACATATGATTCATGACATTTTGAATCTGGCTGAAGGGAGGAGGGCGACCGTTGAAGTAGCAAACAATGAAGTCTTTATGAAGCTTTGCGCCTTTTTCAAAAACCGAGTTCGAGATTAAAACTCTTGGCCGACCCGATTCAGATAGAGTGGCAGGAGCTAGTCGCCTCAGGGATTTGTCTTGAAATCTCCTGATTTTTCAACAATCGATGGAGCAGGTATAGAGGGAGGGGGATTACTAACTGAGGGTTTAAGAGGGGGTTCTGAGCATGGACAGAGGCAGAGGCTGGAGTATCAAGGAAAGGATTTTTAGGTATGTTGATGGTTCAGGTTGAGAGGGCAATGATGAGTGGGGTGGAGCGAAAGGATGGGATGATGATAGGGGGTTACTAACAAAAGGTAAGGTTGTGGATATAGGCCTTTTAGAGGCACTATTAGTGTGGATTGGTGAGCTTTTTTTTTGGAGGAAGCACGATAAAGTTCGTATGAACAGTAGCATCAGATCCATAAACTTCAGGATCAGATTTAGAAACCTCTGGAGAGATAGTTTTACCCTTATCTGGGTTTCTGTCTAGGAAAACAAAAGGCGTAGTGATAACATGTCCTTTAAATTTGAGACCTTTAGAACGAGTAGCAGGAAAATGGGATTTTGATGGGCAGGGAGCTTCACCAACGGTGAAATGCAGTGGTTTCTTGCCGAAAACATGATCTGAAAACCAAGAGTTTTGTTTTATTGGTAAACGTGTCTGGGAATCAATTTTATTCATGTGTGCATGCATTATGCATACGACAAGCCTGGTTTTTTAAAAATAGTACATTATGCGTTATTTTATCATATTTTAAACATGTATAGCATCAACTCCTATTTTTGATGATTTGTCGCTACATATACTTTACTACCAATTTTATATTGTAATGACAGTGGGGGATAGATTTGTATAGTTAAAAATATCGAGTATTAATTTTTAGCATACAAGAAATTATATGGTGTGACTGATCGTGATTTATCCAATCGTGAATTATATTATACAAAATTTTCAATAAAATAATTAATAACAAGAAACTAGTCTAAACCCAGATAACAACTATTAGAACAAACCTATTATAGTCGACAAAAGAAAAAACCCAACCTATTATATATCTTTGCAATTTGTGTTTTTCCTATTGTCTTTTATGGTGCTAACTTTTTATTCGTTTTGTTGTCGTTGAGTGGTATCAAAAGTCAATTCAATTATAAATAGTCGAAGTTCAGTCGAAGTTTGATGACATTAGTTTGGATTCATTTCAGTGAATTAAGATACGCACGCATCCTGTTGGATTTCTGATCCTTTTTTTTCCTTCTTATTATTTATACTAGATATGTACCCGCGCTACGCCGCGGGATTTTTTTCTTTAAGTATTTTTTAATGTAACATTTATCACATAATGAGCTCAAACTGCCAAAGGATCGGAGTTCCAAGAAGTTTTTGTTGTGGTCAGAGACGGGTTATTCACCACGGTTTCATTATTAGTTTTTTTCTTCTTGATCTATTGCAGTATGGCGGTATAACGTTTTTAAATAAGCCTTTAAAATCGTATTATTTGATTAGTTGAATCTTGAACCGTATTAATCGATCCATGAAGTAGACATGTTTCTTTCTTAATTTGTTTTTCACTTTCTTATGGTAATCTATTTTGCAATGTGGTAGCATTTTGAATATTTACAATATTTCAATTTGCAACACAAACGATTATCGTCTTTATCTAAAACACACTTTTAAGGTTAATATTTATTTGGTTAATGAATTGCTTGATATACATAATTTATTGATCTCTTCATAATACTAATATTTAACTTATTGTAAATGTATTTTAGGCAAATGCAATGTTAAACAAAGAGTTGTGGGTGAGGTTTAATATAATATGACCACTACCAGGGTCCTAGTACAACTCGGATCCTAATGCTGGTCAACTTCTTTCTAATCATGATCTGCGCGCTCATTTTCTGCATCTCCTGGTCCAGTATCTTCTCCATTCACATCATTGCCTGGTACATTGTTTATCAAAAAACATTTTCCTCTTGTGTCGCCTGAAATGAGCAAGCTTCAACAGTGTATCTTCTCGTCGGTCCTGATACTAAAACAACAACGACTTGATAACAGTTTTTTTTGTTTTTTTTTGTTTTTTTCTAATCATGTTAGAATTAGGTAGAACTTAGTAGGAAGCATCGACTTACCTAGCTAATTTTTTTTATCTCCGCCATGGTGGTCTTCATGCTTCTCTCATCTTCTTTTGGGACTACGGGAGTACCTTTCATGGTTGTCCACAAGAAGACGAGTCTTAGTATCATCTTTCTCCTTTTTCATAACGTATTTTTTAATTTGGCCCGTTTATCTCATATTCCTGAATAAAAACAATTTTACATCTACATGCATTCACGGAATCAATGCGTACTTTTGATACATAATGCCTACTTATCACACAATGTTTATTTTAGACTTCTGGTCAATTTATAGGTCCAGACAAGCTTGCGATATTCAAACACACTTGCCTCTTTCGGAAAATTATATGTTCGATCTGACATTGCTTGATTGTGAATGTGTCAAGAGTTTGAATATGAATCCTGCTGATATTTTGTTTCAGGACGGCTTATGATGCGACTCTAAGAGACGGTGGCTGGGATAAAGGCACATTCCAAGTTGTTAGTGGAAAAACTTCAAGATTATGGGAAAGACTTGATGCGTTAGTACACATAACTGCCTTATCGATTCATTTGTATTCAGATCAAGATCTAACTATTAACCTCACTTTTGCCTGCAGTGGAGGTCTCCTGTTCCATTTTTATTGATTCAAACTGCAGTCCAACATATCTCAGTTTTTAAAGTTTATAAATGACGATAATGCAGCATAAATCTCTCTTAAAAAAACTACAACATGTTAACTATATCGCTCAATGATCAATGGAGAATGAGTTAACTCTACCTCTCCTAGGTGACAGATATTTATTGAATGCACGCCGAGCTTGTAATTGTGTCGAGGAATTAATTGTGATGCATCTGAGGTGTGAGCTTTCAACATCCTAAAAGAGCATAAAACAAATATCTTATCAATCTGACCACCAAATTTACAGCAGGTAAGAATGTAGTTAAGCAATATGTGGAGAAAGAATAGACATAAAGAAGAAATAACTGACATCAGGCTTTTTACTCCATTCAAGAACACCAGACCGGCCAGCAAATGTTTAAGCGACTCAAGTTTATAGCTCCAGAATCTTTAGAGAACTGAAATGAAGCTTAAAGTTAATCTAAACACTCCAACACCGCTCTTATGCACAATGGGATATGCATATTCTTTCTTTATCATTGAATTCTACACAAAATGTGTAACCAGAACATCTTAATTACTACCAGAAGTAGTCCCTGAAAGAGACCATGATATACTACTAATTGCACATCTTTCATACTTGATTCTTAGTAGCACTTATTCTGTGTTGCTCAGCATTTTTTCCTGTCATGCCAAGTTCCTCAAATGGGTCCATGTGATTCTAAAACCACAAGAATAATCTATTAGTAATACAATGCAACCTAAATAGGAACAACACTTTGCCACAGTATCTCTCTCAGCTTTTGGTACAAAATAGACTTGATCATGGTGATATCGGGCATCTTGTCTTCTGAATCAGTCTCGTACTCGGACTCCTCCTCCTCTTCTTCATCTTGTAGCTCGTCTTCTTCTTCTACAGGAAGTAGATCAGCCTCTTCTTGAGCTCTTCTGAGATTTTTTTCTCTAATTCTTTTTCTTTTTTCTTCCAGGGCTTCTTCGTCTTCTTCCTCGTCTTAAATCTCCTGATTCCTCAATTCTTCTTCTTCTGTAGGTATAACCTTTGAAACAATTTTTCCACAGTTGGTTTCAACTTGACTGAACTTTGGTGTTAGGAAAAGCACAAATCAACAAAGTGGAGTCAGAGTTCCAGTCAGGCTGATATGTGGCTCCCATTTCCACAGTCTGTGCCCTTAGTGTACACCTCTCAGGATTAACAAAGCCCGACAAGACAAAGAAAACTCCTTCCGGCAAAGTTTAAATCTTTTAACTCAGTCACAAAAGCATATAAACTAACATGAGAGGTAAAATTTAGAAAGTTGACAGACCATAAGTTTAGAGAAGTGGTATTTGAACCTGGCTCAGGTGGTAACATCTCCTTGTGTTCATTTATAATCTTGTGGTCTTTGCTTGGGTTTATCTGTTTATCATCTTCATCCTTGCTGCTTCTTACTACTCTCTCAGGATCCCTTGAACTCATCCAAGAAGGAAGATTTTGCTTATGGGGCATCTTGTCCTTGGCACTACAGTGAATACGATAGACAAGACAAGAAACTTCTTATCTTATGTTCTCTATAAACGATACTATCTTAAACCTAAGTAATGTAGTTACCAGAAACCTGGGCAGATATTGATATTGTATCTAGCAAAACGCAAAGCCAGAGACAAACCTGCACAATAAAATCAATTCTCAATACAAACGAATGGTGAAACATTTTCAGTTTTCAAGGAAATAATAGTCCATGAACGCTTGTTCTTCCAATCACCTCAGCAGTTTTTTCACAGAACAAAAGGCAAAAGGGGATCGATCTATATAAATTCTGAGTCATTTGTCAAATTTCAACAGGGAGACCAACCTCCTTTGATCTACGGAGTTACAAAGCTAGAATATAACATAAATTAACATTTAAAACGACAAGAAGACGAATCAGAAACGGGAAAAACTGCAAGCCATGAGACTCGATGATTCGCTAAAAGAGAACAAGGAAACAAAAGGTAGATTAAATCCATAAGAAATTGACGAGAAGTAAATGAACTTACAATTTGGAAACCTGTAGGGATAGAGAGTGATAAGATTTCAAATTGGATGGAACTGTGCAAAAGAAACCCTCAGATGCAGATTCGTTTCCCACATCTTCTTAAGGTTGTGATCAAAACAGAGTACAGACCAACCTGAGGTAACAAATACCAAAACCTGCTTCTGTGGTGTTCCATCCTCATAGTAATTATCAATAACATCTGTCGCCATTGCCACAACACGTCGCCCAGACGTAATACGGATCTTATCAGGCAAAAGGGTGATCTCCGCAAGAACATGTGCTTCACTGAACTATAATTGTATAAAAGTTTTGATTCAAGATCACCTAAAGCTACTGACAAATTTATAACCTGATAAAAAGACGAGAAGAAGAAGAATACCTGCCTGGCCTTGTAGCCGAGACGACGGCTTTGTCGAGACGAGTGGGACGAACTGGCGATACTCCCAGCACCTAACCCGCAGCACAAACCTCATCACATCCGACTGGTTTTTTTCTCCATAGCTCCGACATGTACTCGTATGCCCCTATCGTTTAAAAAACACATTCGATTTATGTTTGGCTATGGAGAATATAATTATTTGGACAGGAAATATATTTAGGGTTGATGGTGTTGTTACGGAGGGAGACAGACGATCGGAGGTCCGACGAAGATGCTGTCAACACCAGGAGATGGTGATGCGTCTAGGGTTACGGCTGAGAAGATGAATCGGCGAACCTGCAACATCGTCGATTAAATCGTCAGATTCGTTCTTACTATCTATGGTTACGGATTTTTGTGTTGCTACGAATGGGAGAAACGATCGTGAAGCTTTTTAGAGACGGCGAGAGACGGCGAGAAAATCGCCTGGAAATCGCCTCTGATAGAGAGAGAACCTGAACAATATAATGAAGGGAAGGAGAGAGCCGAAGAACATCACTTCTGATTATTCAGTCATTATTTTTTGTAAGAGCTGGAATCTTACGTGGATAAAGTTTATTTCCTGATTGGTTTCGAGAGTGGCTTCATTAATTGACGTGTCGCCTCCAGAATTTCTCTCCATGCTGAGGTGTCATGATTCTGGAGAGACATTCTCCCATTATATATATAATTTCGAAATAGATCATACTAGTAATCCATATAAGGTTAATGCAAAAAAATACAACCAATGTTAATTCAGCTAATATATAGAATATGCTTTGAGAAGGAGAAGTATATAGTTCGAACTTCAAACGCTCATTTATGAAGAAAACGACACTTTTAGTAAAATATTTTTGACTCAAATAAGGGTATTATAACACAGACGCTATAAAAAGGAAATTAATACGATTAAAAATAAACAGAAAAGGAAAGGATAATAGGAGAAGTGTGTTTTCAATATATCCGAAAGCAAGCAAGATCATGTGGGTTTGCTTTCCTTTTGAAAGTGATTGACTCATGGACCCCTCCTTTCTCTTTCTTTTACATTTTGGTGTTTGGTTTACTTCTTTTCACTTCCTTTTGAGCTGATAGTATGTTTACATTCTAAGACCATATTGGAATTTAACCGGTTTAGCACTTTGATACCATATTAATCATATATACCATTGTTGAAATGAAGATCGAAGAAGAAAATGCATAGTTCAAGTCTACGATGAGGAGAATATGTGAAAAAATGTTTGTTATCGTTCTTATTCCACAATTGTCTGTACAATGTTGTTTATATAATTCAAATGATTAAGCAGAAAGAAATATATCCGGTGATGATAAGTGAAATGCCAAATAGGTTAATTAATCTCAAGTACTCCAATGGACAAAAATAAGAAAGAAAAAAAGTTGAGACTATAACAAAAGTAGAAAATATACACACTTTAACTCCCTTTTCATTATAGGGCAAATCGCATTAATAGCACAAAAAAACAAGACTTGTCAAAAATATAGCACCAAGGAAGAAAAATCATAAAAATAGCACAAAATATGTTTTGTCACTAAATTAGCCCTAACCCTAAATTTTAAATACTAAACCCTAAACCCTAAATACTAAACCCTAACCTTGAATAATAAACCCTAAACCCTAAATACTAAACCCTAAATCTTAAATAATAAACCCTAAACCCTAAATAATTAACCCTAAACCCTAAATTATATAATGCTATAAAAGTCTTTGTAATTAAAATAATACTAAAAATGTGAATTATTTTCCTTGATGATATATTTATGATAAGATATGTTTTTGTGCTATTTTATGACTTTTCTCTTCATTATATCGTAAGATTAATTTTAAAGATATATCGGATAATAGATATATACCGCCTGGTTGGTATGTCGACGTATAGATATTTTGTTAATCAACATTCAATATGCAGGTCATTTGGGTTTGGATGTATGAATTGTATATGAATATTTGAATCTTACCTTTTTTTTTTTTTGTCATCTAAGGCTTTCATTAGGCCCAATGGACTAATATCAACATGAGCAATTACAATGTCGGTCCAACAGAAAATAAATGAGTCTAACTCCAAGCCCAATGTACAAAGGATAAGGATGGAGGAGGACACGTGTACGCGGGAGAGCTGCGCCGGCATGCAACCACCGCTTAGGCGAATCGAAAGACTGCCGGGAAGACACGACAGACGCGATCGTTCTGCTTCTAAAGTGACCCATGTTGCCGATCGAACCATTCCGTAGAAGACACCGCCGGAGAAACCTGCAAAAGAAAGAAAACCAGCTTCAACCATCGAGCCGGAAGATCCATGCCAGGGAGGCTCCATCGCCGGCCAACAACATAACGGTTGGCCATTAGACTCCCAAGCCAGAAGCAGGACTTAACGATGAAGATATTAATCCGAGTTCATGAAGCCGCCGAGAAGGAAGGAGAAGAAGACCAGGCTCTGCAACAGGAAGAAGACCGGGAAAGAGATCGGAAAACTCCGATATTAATCGGAAAGAAGCTCGGATGGGAGCTAATCGGTGAGCTAGGCCGACCTTATTCAAACAAAACAAAATCCAATCAATGAACCCTAAATCAAAACGAACATCGAAGAACGAGTCATGATCGGAATCAAAACGGAAGGGGAAAAAAGATTTCTGGCTCAATAAGATTGAAAAGTGATAATAGGAGAGAAATTAGAAAAAAATCCCAAAGTCTGAGCACGATCTACCCTTCTGAAAGATTAGATTCGGCGAAGAAGGGGAGGAACTGCTCATAGAGAAAGTTTCTCTCACTACCAGAAGAGAGAGAAACATAAACTAAATCGAAATTATATAGAAAGAAATCGAAAACATATAATGAGATAGTATATCGCATCAAATTGTGTGCATTTGAATATTTGATGAAGACCCAACAGAAGCCCATAAAAGAATATCTTGGTTAAGGGCATGCAAGCGTGGGTTCCAAGCATCAGCATTTCGATTCCACCTAAATTTCGAACCACAACCTTGAAGGAGAAGGAGGAGAAAATTAGTCGTCGGTAGTACAGTTGCATTAGGCATAATCATACAAAATCTTAGTTCGGCGTTTTTTTATTTTTCTTGGTCCATATATTTAAGAGTCCTTTCTTGGTCCATAGATATGTGACTGTAAATTGTCAAGCGTTTTTGTGTGTGTGTGGAAACTGCCTTACGTAACTCCTTAGTCATTGTTGGAAAACGTCTTTGTAGTCTCAGGCTTTGAACTGATAGAAAAGTTTGAGGAAAACCTTATTTGGATTTTGGGACTTGTCTCTTTCCACTAATTTTAAGATTAAAAAGCCATGCAATTTTTTTTTTTTTTAGCAAAGCTGTAAATATCATTATAAATAATGAATGGTAGGTGTTACAATTTGAGTTTACAAGTTGCAACACTTAATAATTTGGTCCCACGGCAAAAAGATAAAAACATAGATGTAAAATCAATCAATACTTTGAAACTTGATAGCTTAAGAATCAAAAAATTGATAACGCCTAAAAACTTGAAATCCGAACAACTGATACTATAAACGGCTAAACGATCCTGAAATAAATACGGAACACGCGAATTAAGGTTAGAAAGTTATTTCATCCGACAATCCAGGACGAGAGCCATTCTTCAACGATGGCAGAAAGTTTCGATCACCGGCTGTCCTCCACATCATTGGATCACCTCTAACAAGCATACCTTGATCCGACTCTAACCTAGGATTACACTAACTTACGGAGCTTAATGTAACATCCCCAAACCGGCCTAAGTTGGGTATTTATGGGACCAGAAAGTCGGACTTAAAATCGAAAGGGATCCGGAGGAGCGTTCCTTAGACAAGGAGACGGTCAAGCTCAGCTGGAAGGGAGATTGATCTAAAGGGAATCAATTGGAAGAAGTGTGTTTAGCTCGGATGAGCTGAACAGCTGAGCTGGTCAGCTAAGTCATCTGATGGCCAGCTGAGCTCAGCTGAGTGGAGTGTTCAAGTGAAGGGTTAGCTGGTCAGCTAGTGACACTAGCTGACCAGGGGCGCTAAGGGCGAATGGGCACCAAGGGAAGGTTGCACCCATTCGACCCATAACTCGCAACCCTTCCCTTGGGCGGTTATGGTCGAACTTCAAGCCTATAAATAAGCCATGGAGAGGCCATTTTCGCACACAAGCATACAAGGAAAAAAACCCAGAATTTTCTTAAGGCAAAGGCCAATAAAAATCGTGAGAGAGAAAGAGAGTTGGTGGCCGGTTCTTGAAGGAGAAAGTCGGCAAGTTCATCAAGGAGTTTGGTGGTTGGGTTGGAGCAGTTTAAGGCTACGTCATGGCGGGAGAAACGGGCCGTGATCAGGGCAAGTCAACCACGACTTCAAGGGTTAGTCCGCGCCCTTCTTCTCTCGGCCTTGGCCAAGCCATTGGTCTAACAGCCGGTTGGGATTTGTGTGGCCGGATTACATTCTCTTCTTCTACATTCTGGAACTAGAACCGGGCTTAGGCTTAAACGGTTTTAGGAGCGGTCATGTTGAGATTACAAGCGATCGACCGAAAGGCCATGATCGCAGTTGATCAAGACGCATGATATCACTATCGCTGAAGGCTTGTCGCACCGTGGGCCCTAGATGATCGGAGGGCGTGCCTTGGAGGCACGACCGGGTCAGAAGATCGTACACGGACCACCATGGAAGCGGATGGTCGAACGGCATGACTCGGAGTCATGGCCAGATCATGAATCGCTCATGGTGCAAGCCAGCGTAAACGGTTCGGGTGAGAACCGTGATGATCACGACTAAGCCTAAGGAGGATCACCGGATCATGGCAAGGCGTGAACCATGCACCGCGGTCGCGGATAGATGGCAAACGTTCGCGGTGAACAGCCGCGACCGTTCGCAACGGGCGTGAGTCACGACCGCGGGACGATAGCACAGATGGCCGCGACGTCCTTACGGACGTTTGCACGTTACGCACTGATCGACCCATGGACGTGCGCGCTGTACGTGACGGACGCGATCGTGATACGCTGTGTATCGTTGGCACGGACGTCCGCACTATCCTTACGGACATACGTGCGGTACGTACCGGACGAACCTCGGTACACAAGAGCGGTTCACACAGACATCCGTGACGGACGTGAACGCGACCGTACAATCGAACGCGAACGACCGAGGATTCATGACACGGTCATGAATTCGAATGCGGTCTTGCTGCGGTTTCTAATTAAGACATGAACCGCTTAGATGGAACATAGAACGGAATTAGGATTGTGTGATGCATTTTGGAACATGGGATCATATAAATTCGTATCAATGCTAAGTTTTTGGATTATACCGTTTATGCATACTTAACATTTTTGTGTTGTTTCAGGACCTAAGGATGATCATAGGGATGATCGGGTTTAGAAGCGGACCGAGACCCAAGGACGAGTGGTGTGTTATTAGATAGACATTGTTTAGGACCGAATACTTTTTTAGCATAATGCGATTTGAACCACATTGTATTTAGTATCTTTGATGATTAATAAAATGTCTATTTCTGTTTATGTTGCTCATTGCCTTAGTTAAGAACGGAATCAAACGAATGAATGGAATTAACATCTGTTTAGATTTGGCTAATATAGAATGAATGGACTTGATGTTGACAACGAACCTCAAGTTAAACCGTTAGGTTAGTGGAACGTCCGTTCCGGCCTTAGAGTCGGGATGGGGTGTTTCACTTAATAGCGGCTGTTCGATCTACCAAGATCATCCCGATATACATCACCACTCCGAAGACTTACTACCTCCTAAACCTAAAAAGTAAAACCGAACTAGACCGAGATGCCTAAACCAAACCACAAACCAGCTAGATGGATCTAAGGAACAAGCCAAGAAGCCAACACCATGAATACGAATCATCGTCTAAAGGCACAACTGGTTAAGAAATAATAGGATCGGATAGCTAAACCAAAAACAATTAAACTTAACCGGGCATAGAACCGCCGCTCACCAGCCACACAAGACCAAACCCAAAAAGCACCATAGCCTCATCGAGCATTGAAGCCCGGCAAGAAACCGGAGAAGATTCAACCGCCACATCGCCTCGACACATACCCAAAAACACCAGCATAAAACAAGAGCAGAGCGACCATGGACGTCACACGCTGCCTCGTCAACCACCACAACCCTTTAGCCAAACCCTAGTAGATCTTAGAAGCTTCGTGAAGAAAACAGCGGCAAATCCCGACGATACTCGCCGCCGTCCTCGAGCAGGTAGATAACCTCGAAGGGAGAACACGTATAACACTACGTTGAGACATCATGATTATTTATCAGATTATGTGTTGTTTAGTCGGCTTTTCTCCTGTCCGTCTGTTTAGTCCTATATGTTTAAATTTTTCTCTAGTTTTCAATTTTGGCCTCAACCTCAAGTTGATTACCGTTGTTATTTTATATCACGCTTTCAAGAGGAGAAATACCCCCAAAATTCACTAGATACGATAGAAATATAATTGTACCTCTTCATTTATTCTATTACTTGAATCTTTTTCTAGGCTTGATAAATAATTTGTTAAACCAATGATTTTCCCCCATGTTTCAGACAATACGATTAACAAATGAATTAACTTATTCTAAAAAATAACCTTGTTCTTTGGAAAATGTATGTACATACTTTCTCAGTTTCATTGGCATGAATGGTTAATGGTGTAGATCCCATGACCTTGAACCGATCTTACATGCAATCACAAATTCTAAATTTGTCTTCTACCTCATTTTTATTTACTTTATATTTTTTTTTTTTTTTTTCACTAAGGATTGACTTCCTACACATGTGCAGGGGTGTGGTTGCATCATCGGATATGGATATTTATGCTGTTTTTTTTTTTAATTTAATATCCGCTGCTTCTTATGTCTAAATTTATGCACGGAGTTGTCAATCACATATCCAAAATTTGAAGTCTTTCTTTTCTTCCCTTCCTTGTTATGCTTCCTTTGCTTTGAATTCTGTAACCATTCCACCACAAATATATCCAAAGTCATATTGTAACTACCTCATCGACCATGTCACTCAAGTCCTATGGCTTAGTCTGTAGTTTCTCTCCTCTTGCCTCCTCATACCTTATAAAATCAAAATATAGAGTTTAGACACTATTTTTTGGATTAATGTTCTATCTGATGAAGTCAATTGCAGATATTACAATCAACAAAAGTGATACTACTACTTACTTGGCAGGTAAAACATTCTCCATGGAGTCCAGCTCTTCTGCCTATGAACAAAGACAAAGTTCTTGGATCGATTTTCTGATGATATTACTCTGCCCTTGAATGAGCTTATATACATTACACGGAAAACCCTACGAGGGATCTCTTGCTCATCACGCAAGATCAATTATCTCCCTTAAACTAAGCAACAGAATATCTACACTATCTTTACAAAGAAGAAATAGAATATACGATGAATGACGTGTCAAATAGTTCCACGTCACTTAACACCCCCCCTCATGTTGAGCGTGCGGATTACGAATGCCCAACTTGGGAAACAAATGATCAAGTTCCCGCTTCCCCAATGCCTTGGTAAAAACGTCAGCAGCTTGGTCACGAGAAGCCACCTTCCGAGTTCGAATACGTCCATCTTGAATAGCATCTCGAACACAATGACAGTCGATCTCGATATGCTTCGTTCGCTCGTGAAACACCGGATTTGCAGCAATATATAAAGCGGCTTGACTATCACAATGAAGATCAACAGGCCGAGAATGATCAATACGAAAATCAGAGAGGAGAGCACACAGCCATTTCACCTCGCAAACAGTTAATGCCATGCACCGATATTCATCTTCAGCTGATGATCTTGAAACCACATCTTGTTTCTTAGTCTTCCAAGAGACGGGAGAGTCCCCAAGAGTAACTAACCAGCCACTGATAGATCGACGACTCGTTCGACAACCTGCCCAGTCCGAGTCACACCAAGCATGTAAACGCAAGTCACTTTTAGCTGCCAAAAACACACCTTGTCCTGGCGTTCCTTTCAAGTAGCGCACAGTACGTAACGCAGCTTCCCAATGATCTTGGCGAGGGGATTTCATGAACCGGGATAAGATATGGACTGTGTAAGTCAGATCAGGCCGAGTCGCAGATAGATAGATCAAACGACCAACCAATCGCCTATACCGTTCCGGATCAGTGAGCAACAAGCTCTTAGAGATATCCAGCCGATGTTGTTGCTCAAGTGGCGTTGGAGCAGGCTTAGACCCCATCAAACCTGCTTCATTAATAATATCAAGAATATACTTTCGCTGACACATAAAGATCCCATCATCTCTGCGTGCAACCTCTATGCCCAAGAAATATCTAAGGGTTCTAAGGTCTTTCATATGAAAGCAATCACCCAAGTATTTCTTGAAACGTTGAATCATATCCACATCATTACCACCAATGATTAAATCATCCACATATACCAAGACATACATCTCACTCTTTCCAGATCGAATTGAAAAAAGAGAGTAGTCAGAGTATGACTCACGGAAACCATAAGCCGTTAATGCAGATCGAAGTTTAGCAAACCAACACCGAGGAGCTTGCTTCAATCCGTACAACGATTTTTTGAGACGACACACGAGATCAGGATCATTCGAACGGAAACCTGGTGGAGGTTTCATGTAAACTTCTTCGTCTAAATCCCCATGTAAGAAGGCGTTATGGACATCCATTTGATGGAGATCCCACTTCCTTGCAGCTGCCACACTCAGAAATAATCTCACGGTTGTCATCTTGATAACCGGTGCAAATGTTTCTTTGAAATCAACACCTTCGACTTGTCGATTTTCAAGTGCCACAAGACGAGCCTTATGTCTCTCAATCGTACCATCAGACCGGTATTTAATCTTAAATACCCATTTGCTCCCTATGGCCCGTTTTCCCGGAGGTAATTTGACCAATTCCCATGTCTCATTGTCCTCGAGAGCATCAATTTCTTTCTTCATAGCATCCCTCCATTCAGCATAAGCCACAGCATCACGAAATGTTGAAGGTTCAACACCCTCAGTCACAGCAATCAAAAATGCACGAAATTGGACAGAGAAGTTCGTGGAGTCAAGAGATGAAGATATCGGATACTCACAAGTAAATGATTCTCCATCGTCGGAATGTGTAATGATTTTCCCATCAATCTTCAATGTGTTCAAGACATAATCATCCAGGTAAGCCGGTTTCTTGGTCTGTCTCATCCCTTTGCCCATATTCTCAGTTTCAGTCTCTTCCACAACTTGTTCAATCGTAGAACCCCCCCTGTCCGCGATATCCCCTGTTTCAATCGCATCTGACATGGCTGTTACACCAGCTTGTGTTGACGGTGCTGATTGTTCAACATGGTTATCTGGTTCGAGCGGTACAGGCGGCGTTTCATACTCACGAGCAACAGTGTTTCCGTGTTGCTCAATCGCAGTCACTTGCGCACCAGCATTGTCAACAGCTGGTGCAGCAAACTCTACTTCAGCAAAACAATCAAGATTATCAGAACTTAAATCCGAGGAAACATTTTTCTTCATTGGAAATGTGTCTTCGACAAAGACCACATCACGAGATACGAAAATCTCCTCTGTATCAATATCAAACAAATTCCAGCCCTTTTTTCCAAAAGGATAGCCAAGAAAAATGCATCTTCTACTTCTCGATGCAAACTTATCTCCTTTCCATTTCTGATTGTGTGCAAATGCCAAACAACCAAAAACCCTCAAGTTATCATAACTTGGTACCGTTCCATAAATCATTTCGAAAGGAGTTTTACCTTTCAACACACTCGATGGCGTTCGATTTATCAAATAAGCTGCTGTCAAAATCGTTTCTCCCCAAAACTTGTTCGGTAGTGATGACTGAAATAGAAGAGCTCTCGCAACATTCAATATATGTCGATGCTTCCTTTCCACTCTTCCATTCTGTTGTGGAGTGCCAACACAAGAAGTTTGATGAATAACCCCTTGTTCTTGTAACTCAGTCGTCATACATAAGAACTCTGTCCCATTATCACTTCGCAAAATCTTGATAGATTTATCAAACTGCCTTTTTATCAAAGCTAAGAAGTTTCGCAAGGTCTGTCTAACTTGTGTTTTATCGTTGAGCAAGTATACCCAAACTGCTCGTGAGTAGTCGTCTACGATTGTGAGAAAGTAGTAAGCATTGCAAAGACTTGGTTCCCGATATGGACCCCATAAATCAACATGTAACATATCGAAAATAGCTTCACTTTTATTATCACTCAAAAGAAACACTTCTCGACACTGTTTTGCTCTCAAACACGTCTCACACGTGGAGAAATCCTTATTTCTACTATCAACAGACGGAAACAAATCAAATGTAGTATTAGATGGATGTCCTAGCCGTAGATGCCACACATCTTCAGCTCCTTCCTTATTCATACGCAAAGCAGTAAACGTCGTCATCCGACGAAAGAAATACAGACCATTCCTTAGCTCACCCGCTCCAGTCAGGTTCCTCGTGGTACGGTCCTGGAGAACACATCCGATGTTAGCAATCTGCATAACACAATCTGAATCCGCAATCAACTGCGATACTGAAATCAAGTTGCAACGCAAATCTGGCACAAGCAACACATTCTTGAGTCTAAACTCATCATCAAACACAACTGTTCCTTTTACTTTCGATATCGAGTTATTTACATTTGGCAATCCAATAGAGCAAGGCAGAATATACTTCGTATCAACTAGATAATCACAATTTCCGGTCATATGATTAGAGGCTCCGGTATCTAACACCCATTCCAAGGTTTCGATCTTACCGTTAAGACGCGGTTTGTTCTGATCCTCCAAGAGCTTGATGAGAGATGACCACTGCTCATTGTTGAGACCAGTAAACCCAGACCTCTCCGCATCAGCACTCACGTTCCCAGCAACCACCGCATTAGCACGAACACCCGTACCTCTGCCTCTTCCGCCTCCTCTACCTCCACCTCCACTTCCTCGTGATCTTTCTCCCCACCAATCGGGATAACCGATCACTTGAAAGCAGGTGTCAGCCGTGTGTCCCGTCTTTTTGCAAGATGTGCACATAAGACGCTTCTTATCTTCTCCTCTGTTTTCTGCTCTCGCCATCAACGCACTCTGTGATGACTGAGCATAAAACGCGGCTTGGGCTGTTGTATTCTCGCGTCCACGAACCACCGTGCGAATCCGCTCAACCTACTTAACTTTTGAATACACTGCATTCATGTTGGGCAGTGGATCTGTGGTCACAATCGATGTTCTCACGTTGCCGTAGATCGCGTCATCTAAACCCAACAAAAACTGGTGGATTTTGTCATCCTCCTTCTTCTTCTCCAGTATCGCATTCAGATTACACGTGCATCCTCCGCACTTGCAACTCGGTGACTGGTCGTAATTCATCAAATCCTCCCAAAGTACCTGCAGTTTTCCATAATACTCGATTATGGTCATGCCTTCTTGTTTGCAGTTTGCTAACTCTGTTTTGATCTCCTGAATTCGAGGTCCGTTTCCTTCGGAGAATCGATCTTTGATCTCCCTCCACAGCTCCTCTGGATCTTCCTTGTTTCCCAGAGTACGACACACCGTTGGCTCGATTGTGTTCAGAATCCACAAACTCACCATTGCTTTCGCCGACTCATAATCTTCATATTCCTTTGATTGAATCTCCGGAATTTTCACACTTCCATCAACGAATCCAAACTTCTTCTTCACACGAAGGGCCGTCCTCACCGCCTGCGCCCACTCGTCGAAGTTATCTCCGTTGAACTTGATCTGTGCAATCACTGCACCTGGGTTCTCCGTCGCCGCCACTGTGTAAGTCGTGATGGCCTTGTTGGTTTCGTCATTGGTTTCATCTTTTGATGAGGTTACTGGTTTCGTCATTCTCAGGATCGTGTTTTTCTTTTAAGCAGTAGGCTCTGATACCATGAACAAAGACAAAGTTCTTGGATCGATTTTCTGATGATATTACTCTGCCCTTGAATGAGCTTATATACATTACACGGAAAACCCTACGAGGGATCTCTTGCTCATCACGCAAGATCAATTATCTCCCTTAAACTAAGCAACAGAATATCTACACTATCTTTACAAAGAAGCAATAGAATATACGATGAATGACGTGTCAAATAGTTCCACGTCACTTAACAGCCTATAAACTAACGTCTACACGATCTGTCTTTTGTCCTCTCAACAAATATACCTGATCAAAACTTTAAAGGCAATACCAAAACTTAGAGATTTGGATCTCACTTCTGTTTGTTTGTTTGAGAAAAAGTGAAAGACACAACGAATTAACGAGTTCAGATCACAATGTGTGATCCTACGTCCCGGCCTGGAGCTTTCCAGTAATCCACTATAACCACATATTACAAGCTATTGGAGTTCCTCACAATCTCTCTGATTACGGGTTACCCTAATCCTACACACATGCTTAGATTTATGTGCTAAGTCTATTACAAGGTTAAGTAGGTTAAACTAAACCTTAGCCCAATAGAAACAATCCCGTTCCTAAACGACATACCCAGTCGCGGGCTAAGTCATAACTAATGATTTTCATCACCAAAGCCCAACAAATCTCCACCTTGATGACAATCACTTCCAAGTATGACTCCTTTATCCTTGCAAACACGTGTAGGTCCAGACAGTTCCAGCACCTCAGTGCTCTTCTAGACCGAGAAAGCTCAAAGCTTTCTCAAACTTCTCCATAGGAAGAACCTTCGTCAACATATCAGCCGGACTCCTCTCAGTCGGGATCTTCAACAGCTTCAGTTCACCTGAAGCAACTATATCCTTGATGAAATGCATCATCCTTTTGATATGTTTCGTTCGCTCATGATAGATTTTTTTTGGCTAAGCTCAACGCACTCTGTGAGTCACACCAGATTTACACCGAGTCTTGTTTGAAACCGAACTCCTCATCCAAACCCCTTAGCCAAATCGCCTCTTTCACAGCTTCTGCCAATGTCATATACTCTGCCTCAGTTGTAGACAACGCGACAACATACTAAAGACTCGACTTCCAACTAATAACGCTTCCACCAGCCGTGAAAACATAACCAATAATCAATCTGCTTCTTTCCAGATCCGATGCAAAATCCAAATCACAAAAGCCTTTAACCTTGAACTCCTTGTTCTTCCTCAACACAATCTTCAAATCCTGAGTACTCTTCAAATACCTTAGTACCCACTTTACTGTATCCCAGTGTACCATGCCCGGCTTACTCATAAACCTGTTGACTAAGCCAACTGCATAAGCCAGATCAAACCTCGTTCCCAACATCGCAAACATAATGCTTCCAATAGCATTGGAGTATGTAATGTTCTCCATAATTGTCTCAGCTTCATCATCCCAGATTGCAGACAACTTGAACTGTGATCCAATTGGTGTCGAAACTGATCTTGATTCATCCATATTGAATAATTGAAGAATCTTGTTGATGTAACCAGATTGAGGCAAGGTGAGAACTCCACCTTCACAATTTCTCCTAATATCCATCCCAAGAATCGAACCTACTACTCAACAATTCCTTCACAATTTGGATCTCCTTCATATCCTTTGATGCAACTAGCATGTCATCAACATACAAGAGTAGGATATGAAATCTTTACCATTACTCTCATTTATGTAGACACAGTGATCATTTTCACTTCTTCTGAATCCATGACTTATCACAAATTGATCAAAGCACTTGTTTCACTGTCTTGGAGCTTGCTTAAGTCCATACAGTGCTTTCTCCAACAAGCATACGTAGTCATCTTTTCCCTTAACCATAAAACCTTCTGGCTGCTCCATATAGATCTTCTCTTCAATCAATCAATGAAGAAATGCAGTCTTAATATCAAGCTGATCCAATTCCAGATCTAAACTTGGTGTAACCGATAGAAGAAACCTGATTGAGACATGCTTCACAACAGGTGAGAACACATCCTGATAGTCAATACCCTCTCTCTGAGAGTATCCTTTGGCTACCAACCTAGCATGTACCTCGGTTCTTCCATCTCTGGTATACCTGGCTTCAACTCGTATACCCACTTGCAGCCAATTACTTTTCTTCCTTGAGGTCTTTTGACTAACCTCCAGGTCTTGTTCTTCTCCAGAGAACTCATTTCTTCATCCATACCTCCATTCCAGAAAGTTTTATCCCTACTTTCAATTGCTTCCTGATAATCTCTTGGTCTTCAGAACTCATATCAATAGCAGCTATTAAGGCAAAACTCGCCTAAGTCATAGTCTTTTAGATGCGTAGGAAGCTTTGACTCTCTTCTTATCTGATCTTGAGTCAATATGTAATCATCCTGAGGTATATCATCTGAATATGGACCTCCCACAACTCCACCTGAAGACGAACCTTCACCTTGGTCTCCAGAAACCGGAATTACAGTCTCAGACGAGACGTGTCGATCGACATGAGGGGTGTGTCGATCGACATACGTATCATTCTCCTGTCGATCAACATCAACTAGTGTGTCGATCGGCGCTGCACCTGCAGTCGAATTCTGCAGCTCTGTTTCTGACGCAAAAATACTCTTTTGCAGATCCTTGTAGACTTTTTCTTCCATGAACACCACATTCCTGCTAATCACACATCTTTCATCATCTAAGAGCCAAACCTTGTAACCTTTAACTCCTTCATGATAGCTAATGAAAAATCCTTTCATTGTCCTTGGTTTCAACTTCCCTTGATCTACATGGACATAGACCAATGAACCAAATCTCCTAAGATGCTTGTAACCAGGCTTTCTTTCCAACCATAGTTCTTTAGGAATGTTGCCATCTAACGCTGATAAGGGACTCCTGTTGATCTGATATACAGCTGTGCTAACCGCCTCAGCCCATAACTCTTCACCCAAGCCACTCTCATCCAAGATACAACGCATTTTCTCCATGATAATCCTATTCATGCGTGAATGTGTTTAATTTCGATGTGTACCTCGATTTGCCAGTCGATCAGTATTGCTCACATCTTCTCGTTTAAGTCGATTTGTTGCATCATATAGTCTACTGGAACACAGCTAAACCTCTGCGAATTCAAATCAAGTACTGTCTTAAACATTCTCTCAAGGCTCTTATTGCTACAAAGACAAATAAAGTAAAACCAGTTTACCTCCATTTTTGGTAGAATGCGTATAGATCTTGGACATACTCAACAACTGCAAGTGAGTTCTTCACATCTGAGACATCAATATCCTAGATTGGTTCTTCTACTATCACATCCTCCACCTCAACTTCCTCCTCAAATGCAGCATTATGCAACTCTTTATCATTATATTTAAATTCAAAGCTAACATCTTTATCAAGTTGGATTGATTATGTTTACCATTGGTTCAACTTCAGTGGTGTTTGTGTATGGCTTCTCCTATTAGCATATCAATAATATCTTCTCATATATGTAAACATTCCATATGTGTAGTCTCAATATTCTCCTCTCTGTACATATAAATACTCTGTAACCTCTGTACAATCAATCTATCGAAATACCTTTTCCTATATGGTATCAGAGCAAGGTTTACAATAAACCTAGTTTCCTTGTTGGCCGTCGTGTGCCCTACTGCTCCTCTTCTTCTCTAAGCAGCCGTCGCTCTCTCTCTCTTCACTTGAAGAAGATGTCGTCTACCTCTGAAACAGCCACAGCCCTGCCCAATCCGGTTGATGCTGACACTCCTATTCTCTCGGTTAACATGTCAGGAATCACCAAACTCACTGCATCAAACTACATAGCTTGGTGTCTTCAGGTTCGTCTTTTCCTCGGAGGTCATGGGCTTGCCTGCTACATTGATCCGGAAGCAGATATCCCACCAGCATTGATCACCAATGGTGATGCTCCAACTGCGAATCCAAAGTATCTCTCTTGGATTCGACAAGATCAGCTAATTTTTGCCTCGCTTCTAGGAACGATCTCGACCACACTTCAGTCTCTGGTGACGCGAGCCACCACGGCGTCTGAGGCCTGGACAATTCTCGCCAAGACTTATGGAACACCTTCTCGTGGTCACGTCAAGAATATCAAGGACCAGTTGAAGAAAACAACCAAAGGATCTCGTACCATTGATGAGTTCATGCAGTTGATGAAGGCCAAAGCCGATGAACTCTCACTCCTCGGGAAGCCAGTTGATCCTGAAGATCTCATTGAATACATCACTGCTGGTCTCCCTGACGATTATCGCTCCGTTTGCGATGCCGTTCAGAACAGAGATACGACGATTTCGTTTGAAGAATTCCATGAGAAGCTACGAAACCGCGAAGCTGATGTATTGTGCCGTGCTGTTTCTGTTGAAGCATTCCCGGTCACGGCACAAGTTGCCAATGCTCGACCAAGATCTAGCAACAATTGGCAGCCAACTCGAACTGACTCGCGAGGACAGGGTGAACGCTTCTCAGCCTCAACAGATACTCGTATGCAAGGCTCCAACCAACGTCGTCCATACCTAGGACGTTGTCAAGCATGTGGAAAACAAGGTCACAGTGCTCAACGATGCTACTCATATCGCCTGATTCAAACGTAGAATCAACCGTCTCAGCCTGGTTCATGGAATCCTCGAGCCAACGTTGCGCAGGCTTTCTCTCAGGAGACGCCTTCCTGGCTTCTTGACTCTGGTGCGACGCATCATCTTACCTCGGATCTCCAAAACCTAGCGCTGCATCAGCCATATCATGGCTCCGACACGGTGGTCATCGGGGATGGTAATGGTCTCGCCATAACCAATATAGGCTCTTCTTCTCTCCTTACTCCTACTCGCAGCTTGCATTTATCTGATGTTTTACATGTTCCAAAGATTGAGAAGAACCTGTTGTCAGTTTATAAGCTATGTGTTGATAATAATGTTGCTGTTACCTTTGACCCTTTGATGTTTCAGGTGACGGATCTAAAGTCGGGGGTTCAGCTAACAACGGGCAAGGCTAAAAATGGGATGTATGAGTGGCCACTGTTTTCGTCTTCTTCTCCTTCGTGCTGTGCTTTTACCAGTTCTAAAACTTCTTTTTCGGATTGACATTCCCGTTTGGGTCATCCTCATGTTGAACTTTTAAACAAAATCATTTCTCGGTTTGATTTACCTTTATCTAATAAAAGCTCTTCGTTTCAACATTGTTCTTCATGTTCAATTCACAAAAGTCACAAATTGCCTTTCGGACACACATCAGTTAAGTCCTCCAAACCATTGGAGCTGATTTATACAGATGTGTGGACTTCACCAATCCACTCCTTTGATGGTTACAAATATTATCTTGTCTTCGTTGATCATTTTACACGTTACACATGGTTTTATCCGCTCAAAAAGAAGTCCAATGTTTTCGAAACTTTTATCAAATTCAAAGCTCTTGTTGAAAACAAATTCTCCACCAAGATCATTACATTGTATTCAGATAATGGTGGAGAATTTTTGGCAATGTCTAACTATCTTTCAACTCATGGAATTTCCCATTTCACCACTCCGCCTCATACTCCTGAGCACAATGGGATTTCCGAAAGAAAGCATAGACATATAGTTGAAACCGGTCAAGCTCTCATGAGCCATGCTGCGTTACCAACTGAGTTTTGGTCATTTTCCTTCGCGGCTGCGGTTTATCTCATCAACCGTATGCCCTCCTCCTCGCTCAGCTTTCAAATACCATTCGAAAAGCTTTTTGGTGAACCACCAAATCTCTCAAAACTCAGAGTGTTTGGATGCCTCTGTTTTCCTTGGCTCCGTCCCTATACATCCAATAAACTTGAGCCACGATCCTCTCCTTGTGTCTTCTTAGGATACTCTCTCACCCAAAGTGGTTATCTTTGTTTTGAACCCACAAATTCCAGACTTTACGTCTCTCGCCATGTTGAGTTTCATGAGCAAATATTTCCGATGAAGAAGAAAATTTCCTCAACCTCTAATGTGACAGTTGAGGATGTTTCGCCAGTTCTGTCTCTCTCTGTCACACCCTTGCAGTTGCCACTCAAACATCCTCCGTCTGAGCCAACTCCCGAGCTGGATTCGTCACCACAACCAACGCAACCTCTGATGCTCCATGATGAGCAGTCATCACCAGATGTTGAGCTGCCTGACTCGCCTATTACTGAAGCAGTGTTGGAGTCTCCTGAGCAGATTCCTACACCGCCTGCTGAGCTCTTGCCATTGCCGCCTGCTCCAGTACCACCACCACCATCTCCTGTGCAAGTTCACGCTCAGCCACCATTGCCGCCTGCTCCAGTGATCATTCCAGCTCAGCAACCGCTTGCTCCACCACCAGACATTGATCATCGTATGGTCACAAGGGGTCAAAACAACATCTTCAAACCGATCAAGAAGTTGAACCTTTCTGCGGCTGTATCATCTTACAGTGAGATTGAACCAGCAACACATCGTCAAGCTCTCACTGATGCGAGGTGGCGCAAGGCAATGGCAGAGGAAATTGATTCACAGATGAGAGAACACACTTGGGATCTGGTCAGTCCGTCGAAAGTGCAAAATTTGGTTGGTTGCAGGTGGGTTTTCCGCATCAAGAGATTACCAAATGGCAAGATAGACAAATTTAAAGCGCGACTAGTGGCGAAAGGTTATAATCAGAGGCCTGGCATTGATTACTTCGAGACATTCAGTCCTGTCATCAAGCGACCATCATTACTACTTGTTCTCAGCCTTGCGGTTACACGGAACTGGAGCTTGCGACAGCTCGATGTCAACAATGCTTTCCTACAAGGCCCTCTCGATGAACTTGTGTACATGGAACAACCACCTGGCTTTGTGGACAGTGACAGACCCGATCATGTTTGTCTACTGCGCAAGGCCATTTACGGTCTGAAACAGGCTCCACGTGCCTGGTATAACGCGCTTCGCACGTTCCTTCTCGATTGTGGTTTTGCGAACGCCTTGGCAGATACTTCTCTGTTTATTCTGCGCAATGGGAATACACTTCTCTTCGTCCTTGTTTACGTTGATGATATAATCATCACTGGAAACTCCAACCACCATGTTCAGAAGTTTATAAACCTGCTCGGCGTAAGGTTTTCTCTCAAGGATCTTGGGTCACTGAACTATTTTCTCGGTGTTGAGGTGGCTCGTACAGTGCAGGGTCTGACCCTCACCCAGCAGAAATACATTAACGACTTACTAAGAAAGGTTAATAGGCTTGATGCCAAACCCATTTCCACACCAATGGTCGACAAACCACCACTCACGAAGTCCTGCGGAGAGCTGCTGTCAAACCCGACAAATTATAGGATGGTGGTTGGCAGCCTACAATATCTCCTATTTACGCGTCCGGATATAGCCTTTGTAGTTAACAAGTTATCGCAGTATATGCATCAACCAACCACAGAGCATTGGACAGCTGCAAAACGTATATTGCGCTATCTTTGTGGTACGCGAGACAGAGGAATTCACTTCTCTGCTTCCAACTCTCTCACTCTTCATGCGTATTCTGACGCGGACTGGGCTGGAGACAAAGATGATTACTCCTCCACGGGAGCGTATCTAGTGTATCTCGGCAAGCACTTAATCTCCTGGTCCGCAAAGAAGCAAACTACAACTGCTCGCTCCTCGACGGAAGCGGAGTACAAAGCAGTTGCGAATACGGCCGGTGAAGTGCAATGGGTCAAGGCACTTCTTTCCGAGCTGGGAGTGAATCTGTCCACAACTCCGACGGTCTACTGTGACAACGTCGGAGCCACTTATCTCTCAGCCAACCCGGTTTTCCACTCAAGAATGAAGCATGTAGCCGTCGATTTTCACTACATTCGGGGCTTGGTGCAATCAGGCCAGCTGCGTGTCAGTCATGTAGCCTCAGCAGATCAACTTGCGGATGGACTCACAAAGCCCCTATCCCGAGCTCGCTTTGTTCCACTCTTCTCCAAGATTGGACTCACTCCGATACGTCCATCTTGAGGGGGCGTATTAGCATATCAATAATATCTTCTCATATATGTAAACATTCCATATGTGTAGTCTCAATATTCTCCTCTCTGTACATATAAATACTCTGTAACCTCTGTACAATCAATCTATCGAAATACCTTTTCCTATATCTCCAGAGACATTGGCACTGGATGGTCCATTGTAGCTTCTTCTTCATCCTCAACGTCATCGACAAATATACAGTCACCAAAATCGTTTGCACCTGGAGCTGATGGCTTCAGTTTCTTCATCTCTTCTTGACACAACGGCTCTTCCACTCGAGATCTGTAGGATAAAAAGAATCTGAGTTTTTTTTTTCAAACCAAATCAAATCAAATCAAAAGACAAATAAAAGTTGAAAGATTCACTCTTTATACCTTGTAAATGAGGTCGCAGAGGATCAAGCTTCTTCTTTTGACACCCTTCTTCTTGCCTACTGATTCATATCATCCAAAACCCATAAGCAAACTCAAATTGACAAAAAATAAGATCTTCAGAGAGATATCGATGAATTTACTTTGATAAAATTCCTCTCTTGTCGACACCACAAGGATAACCTTTTGCACCACCCAGATTCTGACTGATTACACCCAAAACTCAGTTCTGCATCAGTGATAAACAAAAGCTAAAATGAACAATAAACTTAGGAAAGAGGTGGAATCGACTGGAAATAGTGGGGAACTTATAGAGGAAATTATAGACATAAGATAATCTGGAACATTGATGCAAGAAAAGAGATAACAAAACAAAACTATCAGCCATTCTAAGATAAAGAGGCATTACTTACTTTTATGTAGTTCATAAGTGCTGTAGCCTTTCTGATCATAAGACATATGACAACCTAAATCAAACAGAGACACGTAAGAACACCTCTGGCAGACCTTAAATTCAATTGATCTTTACACATACTTCTTAGTTCTTATTAATAATAAAAAGACCTTAGCCTGCCATCAACGCACAATGAGGATGGTTCGGTTCCAAAAAGGAGAATAGCAAATCCATAACCTGCAAGATTAAAATATTATCGAATCCAAATAAAATGTAACAACTTTAGGAAAAGGCAATAGGATGAATGAAAATATACCTTCTCATCCTCCACCAAAGTCTTAAGAATAACATCAATTTCACATGTGAATATCTCGCAAGAGATAAATGGAGACATAAGAGAAGAAGAAGGAGAATCCATGATATTTAACAAATAAAAGACAAAAAGGCCATGGAAGCACATATTACTTGAAAGCACGTTTGTTATCAGCATCTTCCTGAGGTTCTTCAACAACATACCGCAACAGTTGCTTCACTCGAGCTTTATCCCTTAGACTGAAAACACCAATAATGCCTCATTCAGAAAATTTTCCAAGACATGCGAATGATGTATCGAAAACCAAATCTGTGGACACATAAAACACGAATTCTTTCTCAGGACACACAATATACAACACGAAAGAGGGTTTAGGGCTCTTTATGTGACTTTTTTTAGAAACCCTAATACACACAAAATCAAGAGGAAAAAAACACAACAATTTAACTCTGTGAACAAATTATTAATCATGATAATTGGAATTGAAAATCGGTGAAGAAAGCTTCAAATTTTCCTGGGATAGGAGAGAGCTGTTTGGATCGGAGGGAGATCAAAAATGGTGAGAAACCAAAGAGAAAACCGTTCTTCTTCGAGGTATTCCTTTTTTGTATTTTCCTAAAACCAAAAAGAAATCGAGATGATGAGAATTGGAAATCGCAGACTCAAGATTGAATTCTTACCTTGGATCTGTGAGAGATGCAGAGACATTGTGTGAGAGAATCATCAACTGTTTACGGAAAAGAAAAAAATGTTTGTGAAAGAATTTTTTTTCTTATTAGTCACCAAAATTAAAAAGCTAAATTTAAGGTGAGCTTGACACATCAACTTTTTTTTCTCTCATAACTTCTCAATTATATATATTAGATTAGATTAGATTACATATTTATGAGATTTAAACTAAATTCAAATTTAGAATTTATGTTTCAATAATTTTAACTAATTATATTTAAATTAAATGATGTTACATTAAATAGTATATTTATTTAGTTTAAATGATGATGTAAAATTTTTTGGTTGAAATGACCAATCAACCGGGTGCTGATGTGGTAGTTGGAGAAAACCCCCTTCATCAATTATATATAGGATGATTCTCATAAGAATGAATACTATGTTTCGTAATAACGTTTATTATTGTTTTATGTTCTTTTTATTCTTTATGTCATATGACCATATTAGATCAATTTTTTTGTTATTTTAACAATTTGTAACACCTAAACTTTTCTGAAAGTGTTTGATGAGTTTGCGAAGAAATCGGGTCTATGCATCAGTATTGAAAAGTCCACTATCTACATGGCTGGAGTTGCAGATGATACTAAATCTGCTATTTTGGAACAGTTCCCTTTCGGTTTTGGTGAATTACCGGTACGATATTTGGGGTTGCCTTTGATGTCGAAAAGAATGACGAGAAACGATTATCTTCCACTTATAGAGAAGATAAGGAATCGAATACAATCCTGGACCGCTATAGCTTTATCTTTTGCGGGAAGACTACAACTTATCGGATCGGTTCTCTTGAGTATTACAATTTTTTGGATCTCAGCTTTCCGGTTACCTAAAGCGTGCATCAAAGAGATAGATAAGCTTTGCTCAGCTTTCTTATGGTCAGGCCCAGACTTAAATCCACATAAAACTAAGGTAGCTTGGAAGGATATTTGTATACCAAGAGAAGAGGGTGGACTTGGATTAAGGTCTATTGAAGATGCAAACAAAGCGAGTTGTTTGAAACTGATTTGGAGGCTGCTGTCATCAAAAGAATCTCTCTGGGTAAATTGGGTTCAGAAACACTTGATACGAAATAGATCCTTTTGGTCAGTTTCAGAAAACACTTCAATGGGTTCGTGGATGTGAAAAAATTGCTGAAGTATAGGAACCTAGCTCGAAAGTTTCATGCTGTGGAAGTGGGCAACGGTCACACAAATTCCTTCTGGTACGATTCTTGGAGTAACATGGGTTGTTTATATGATAATATAGGAGCGAGAGGAATGATTGATCTGGGAATACAAAGATATGCCACAGTAGGTGAAGTATTGAGCTCTACGAGAAGCAGAAGGCATCGAAATCATATACTGAATAAGATTGAAGAACTGATCCGAGAGAAGACAAGAAATCGGTTATACCATGTTGAGGACAAGGCAATGTGGCGAGGAAAAGATGGAGAATTCCGACCATTTTTCAGAACTCATGATATAGTAAATCAAATCAGAATCCCAAAAGAAAAGGTGCTATGGAACAAAGGTGTTTGGTTTTCTCACTCTACTCCAAAGTACTCATTCATGGTTTGGCTTGCAATGAAGGATAGACTATCAACCGGAGACCGGATGAGAAGATGGAATAGTAATGCCGATTCTAGTTGTGGGTTTTGCTCAGGTACAATAGAAACAAGGGATCATCTCTTTTTCGTATGTCGATATACTCATCGTGTTTGGGAGGATCTAGCAAAAAAACTTGATGGGACAAAAATTTTCATGTTCATGGACAAGACTGGTTCATCAACTCACCGATACATCAGCGAGCAAAGTGATAACCTTCCTTCTCCGGTATGTCTTCCAAGCAACGATTCATTGTATTTGGATAGAGAGAAATAAGAGAAGACATGGGGATCCACATAAGACGGAAGCACAGCTAGTAAAAATCATTGACAAGAATGTTAGAAATCAACTCTTCCTCATCATTCGACAAGGCGACTTGAAATATGAAGAAGCCCTTCGGGTTTGGTTTTCTATGAGATAAAAATCATATATGTTTGATCTTTTTGATAAAAACGTCACTGAAACCGTTGTAAAAAGTATATTTTTCTTTTGAATATAATTTAACATTAAATTCAAAAAAAGAAGAAATGATACAGCTGCAAATCTCAGTAACCATGCATGATTCCTATATGATTAATCCATTTGATCACTCTCTACAATCGTGGCAAACAAAACTCTAAAAACACTTGATATATATAGATAGATTAAATGACAAAAAATATAGATAAATTAAACAAACAAAACCATTGGTCGATTGATAGATAATATATCAAGTTATTACAAACCAAACATCCGTGGAGAGTCAAATGTTGACAGTTATTACACTACTTAGAAAGGATAAAATTTAAAAGCAGAACATAATCTTCATTGGCATGACGCATCATTCTTTCAAGAAATTGAATATTTACATTACATCTCAAAGTTGAGATTTCCTACCTTATCCCAATGTGTGAAATTTGTTACTAAAAACAGGTTTACATTAACAAATAGATTGCATACTAGAAGAAATGAATAAATATAGTCAATTAGACTTAAAAATGCAAGCATAATAATAGCAAGAGAAAGAGTTTTTTTTTAAATATATATATTTTGCTCATTTTTACTTGTACTTTGCTTATATTTTACTTATATTATGCTTATAATAGATATTTAGTTCACATTCAGTGAATCAATTATTTATAAAACCAGTTGTAATATTTTTTAATGTTTACGCCCTTTGATATATTATTTGTTAAATACTTAAATGTATATAAAAAAATTAAAAGATATTTATGTCAAAACTACATGATGATTTTTATTCTTTCATCTTATTTAGTAACAAATCAATCTGTCACTTTAAACATTATACTTAAATCGAAACCCAGAAATTTATAAGGTACATCGAATTTAGTCATCAAATTTATAAGGTACATCAGGCGATGTAGGAATGGTCAACATTATACGATAAGAAATTTTGGTGCGATGATAACAATCATCCATTTAAAAATAAATCAAACACTTTGATAGGTTTGTAAACTTCATTTAGTATTGATTTTCGAAAGATTTTTAATTACATAAACAAGTTTTCACCATGAATTTTTTTATAACTTAATAATAGATTTCATCTCACCTTTTGATTTTATATCATCTTCAATATATTCTTCTATTTTTTTTTAAACTAGAGAAACTCTATAATAGAGATGACTTTCTCTTCAATGTAATACTCTGTTTTCTTCAAAAATTGAATCTTTTATTTAAAATTTGAGTTTTTAATTTTAGTATTCATACACTTTTTGTAAAAACATATTGAGAAATTTTACTATAAAATAGAGGTGGTTGAAGATGTCTTTATATACAATGACCTTCTAATGTTCTAAAAAAAATTATATTAGGAAAATATATTTAAAATGTCATTTTTAAATTTGTTTAAATATATACTTATAATTGTTTTTTTTTTGAAAACTGCTCCTATTAATTGGATGCCCTAAACGGTAGTTTACCTCGATTATGCTCTAGGCCGGCCATGCGTATACGCCTTCTCTGCTCCCCCAAGAATGTTCTCCCAAACAAGCTTCATCTTGGCGCTTTTGTAGATGAACCAGAAGCGAATGTTGTTGGCTGTGAAAATTGCACTGGGAAACTCACGCTTGTACTTCTCCATGCTGACGTCGGTTGAGTTGAGTCCATTTGTTTGGCGGTTTCAACGACGAGCTACTTCAACATGGGCACCCATTCCATGAAAGAGTAGTTGTTGACCATCTTCAGTGATTCAGTGAAATTATCATGGCTACATAATATATAGAAGAAGGTTAAAGTTGATCGTGATGTGCTTTTAAAAATTAAATGTTCCATCTGAATAACATTGCAAATGTTTGACTCCACAGCTAGTAATGCATTTGGATATCCATTCGGATTGGGGTCAGATTTTCGCGTATAACTTTTTGGGGTATAAGCTATAAGACCCATTCGAGTTTTAGATTTTTGGATCGGATACGGGTTGGTTCCAGACGAGTTCGAATGGGGTAAGTATTACATTTGAGGAACCGAGATATACCCGAAAAACCGGATAAGATTGGAGAAACCTTATTAACACTAGCACCTCTAGTAGCTTCCTTTGGTTCTAACTTAAGCTCCCATGCCAAGAAATTCTTAAACTTATGAAGAATATCTGAGCTGCATACTGAAAATCCGGCCACTCCTTAAGCATGTTCACTACTCCCACCTAAATCACCTCCAAAAAGAACTCGAAATTTCCTCAAACTGATCATACTATCAATGCTCCAACGCAACGAAACCAAAATCGCCTCTTCTTTAGAGTGAATGTTGACAAACGCGTTCCGACCATGAAGAAGAATTGAACCTTTGTTGTCTCTTAAAACCCAAGTTGCACCAATAACCTTCGTAAACTTGTTTCAATCCCAACCCACGTTACATTTGTCCCAACCCTTACGAGGACGAGACCAACTGTGTTTGTTTGACTCTTGAATGTTTCTCTCTGTAACCAAAAGGTTAGAATCCACCTTCTGGGCCATAAACCATTGAGCTACTTCATCCCCAACTTTTAACATCACTTCATTGGAAGAAGAACTTACCCCTTCAAAGATAAAACAGTTTCTATTTTCCACAAGTACCAAAGAATCCATGGCCAGCATCTTCTGGTAGACGAAAGGATCCGATTGTTCTTTCCTACAATCAGTAGATTCTGCAAATTCACAAAAACAGACTCCATATGAAACCCTTATGCCAGAGAGGGTATATTAGAAAGCGCCCACACTTGTCGAGCCACCTTACACTCAAAGAGGATATGATTGATTGATTCATCCATAATTCCACAGATTTGACAAGAGGCCTCAGTGGAGATACCTCCCGAACGAATCAGAGAAGCGACCGGAAGAGCTGAGCTAAAGACTTTCCAGAAGAAAACTCTGATTTTCGAGGCAGTCTGCACTTTCCACACTTGTTCCTTAAGACCATTGGTAGAAGGCAGTGCTTCTGAAATCGAGAAAAGATCGGCATTATTCAAGCGATTCACTAGCTAATAATCCGACTTTACTGTGTATTGACCACTACGATTGTGAGACCATGACCAAAAGTCTGTTTTTGAAGTAACCGGTTGATGCTTGAGAAGGTATTGCACATCCGCAGGAACAAAAATCTCTTCTACAACTTGAGTATTCCATCTCCTAGCATCAACATCGATCAGTTTATCAACCATGAGATTGACATCAAAAGTATAGTTTTTGACCCACGCTGCTTGAAGCCCTTCCGTCTCATCGTCAATCCATTTATCTGCCCAAACCTCTTAGTTCTTACCATCCCCTCTACTATTGTAATCAGACACTTCGATAAGAGGTCACGACCAAAAAGCACACTCCTCCAACTAAATGAAGGTCGCTCTCCCAAAAAAGCGGAGAGAAACTTGGAATTGGGAAAGTATCTGCTCTTTAAGAATCGCGAAAGAAGACAATCCAGATCATTTAGTAATTTCCAGGCTTGTTTTCCAAGGAGTGATTGATTAAAGGCTTCCAAATCTTTAAAACAAATCCCACCTAAGTCTGTTGGCAGGCACAACTTCTCCCAAGCAAACCAATGAATCTTGTTGTGATGATTGTCGATGTTCTACCAGAATTGAGGTAGCGCTTGATAAGTTCGTGCAAACCGTCTTTGGTAGCTTAAAGCAGGACATAGGGAAGACCGGAAGAGACGTTGCCACTGCCTTAATCATTACCTATTTACCTCCTTGCGACAACTTTCTTAGATACCAAGAAGACAAGCTAGAATGCATAAGATCTTTAATGTAACTGAGCAATTCAACTTTCAAACCGCTAAAACACTCTGGGAATCCCAAGTATTTACTCACTCCTTCTTGATAATACCAAAGACTTCTTTTATTGCAAGCTTGTTCTCCATCTCAATGTTCTTACCAAAACAGATTGAGGATTTCACCAAATTAATGAACTGCCCATTAGCCTTTCCGTAGCGAGTGAGAATGCTTTGAAGAGTGCTGCACTGATTCAACTCAACCTTAAACATGAAAAGAGTGTGCGAAAAGCAGATGATGAATCGAAGGACCCTCGACACTGAATTGTAACCCTTTAATTCGTCCTTCAGATTCAGCCTTATTGAGGAGATGAGTAAGCCCTTCTGAACATAGAACAAATAGGAATGGACTTAGTGGGTCTCCTTGTAGAAATCCACGCTCTGGGTGATCAAACCGAAGGTTTGGTCATTGATCAGAACAAAGTATGTGACTGAAGACACACATTTCATGACCCAATTGACCCAAACCAAGTCAAAACTGAGAGCTAGCAAGAGCGACCTCAAGTAACTTCATTCAACGCGATCGAAGGCCTTCGACATATCCATATTTACTGCAAAAAACTCTGATGGGTGAGTCCTTCGCGCATGAACGGCTTCATGGGCTATCAATATATTATCCGAGATTAACCTCTCACTAACGAAAGCCGACTGATTGATTGAGACTATATCAGGAAGGATGGGTTGAAGTCTCTTAACCAGGATCTTTGATATTATTTTGTAGTGAACAACACAAAGGCTAATAGGTCGGATGTCAACCATTAACTCCGGACTGAGAATTTTTGGTAACACACAAAGGTAGGTTTGGTTCCATTCCGATGGTTGGATGCCATCAGAGAAGAGAGATTTTACTTTTGTTGAGATTTGAGGCCCAATCGTTTCCCAATATTGTTGAAAAACAGACCCGTCATACCGTCTGGGCCCGGAGCACTTGACGGTTTGATTGAGAAGACGACTTCTCTGATTTCCTACATCATGATTTCACTAGTAATCTTGGCATTCATTTGAGCTGAGACTTTTGGTTGAAACCCTCCAAACATCTGGTCAAAACTACGCGGATTGGAAGAATTAAACAGAGCCGAAAAGTAATTCACAACCACCTCTCCTTTAGCTGCATCAGACCAGTGTTCATTACCCAATTTATCTTTGAGCATAATCAGATTTTCCTTGATCTGTTAGTTTTTACAGCATTGTGGAAGACCTTGGAATTCCTATCTCCATTCTTCATCCATCTTATACGACTTTTTTGTTTTCAAAAAAGTTCTTCTTCTTTCAAAACTTAGACCAAATTCTCTTTGCAGTGATGAAACCCTAAACCCGCAGTAATAGTTCCTAGAATGGAATGATTCAAGCTTTTGCTCCAGTAAATGAATCCAGTCCCTTGATTTGAAATTTCTCTGTTTTTTCACTTACTTAAGGCTTGTCTACAGTTATGGAGACGAGAAGAGACTCCACAAACATCACCTCCTCTTTTTAGATTCCAAGGATTCACCACTTCTTTTTGTACCAAAGGATGAAAGAAGAAGCGTTTGTCGTACCTGAAATGACCACGGTAAGAGTCTTGGGAATCCACTAATCTGACCAAGATAGGTCTGTGATCAGATCCCCGTTTGTCCTAGAACGGAAAGTTGGTGTTTGGGGAATTGCTTAAACAATTCTTTGTTGCCAAATTCCCTATCCAAACAACACCATTCCTCCCCAAGAGAACCTATTATCATGACTATATAATTCCTCCATGCCATATACAAAAATCACTACACGGAATGGCTGGAAAGAAGCTTCTGTTGGAGCATGACCGTCGATCTTTTCACCATTATTCAAAATTTCGTTGAAATCAGCCGTAAGGCACCAACTATCCTTCTTGTTAATGCCGGTTCTATTTAACCTTTCCCAAACAATACTTCTACCAACATGAGAGGGAATGCCATATATACAAGAGACGAAAAAGGACACCACTTCAAACTGAACTTGCAAATCTATCAAATTCTTGTCCGCATACTTAATATTAACCTTTACATAGTTTTTCCAAAAGAGAGCCAAACCACCACTTAATCCATGAGGCTCTACTGTATACACCCTATCATAGCCCAACCATTCTTGCAAATCAACCAAAACGTTTCTACAATTCTTAGTCTCCATTAAAATAGTATCTCCGAGAAATGTTTTGACGCATTTCACGCAGACGTTGAATCGTCAGACCTTGAGGTCGCCCCAAACCCTGACAATTCCAGATCATCATGCTCATTAACACTTAGGCGATCCCTCATTTGGGATCAGATGTAGGTTTTGTTTCTTCCTGTTGGAATCAAGGTCCTCAACTCCTTCCAAATTCTTCTTTTTCCCACTTCCCGCCACTGGATTCCCTTTAGAACCAATCTGAACCTCAACTGATTTCACCGGAAAAGAAGATACATGTCTAGGATTCTGGTTTGCTTTGAAAGGTCTTCTTCTCGGTTTTGCTCTTTTCTTGACAGTCCCAGAAGAACTTGGCTCAAAAGAGCCTGTTCTAAAACCCGTTGAACCATCCAGAGAGAGCAAACCTAAACCTTGGAAGTTTGCATCAGCGCTTTCAGCCTGAAGATAGTGATAAGCAAACTGATTTCTCATGATATATCCTTGACTGATCGCATCACTCATAAGGTTTTCCTTGTGTGATCCATGAGCCGAATTGAAGGAGGCAACTTCAGAAGAAGAATAGTCAAAACGATGCCTTTATCCTTCAGCAGGTTAGATGATGAGCGGCAAGGGATCAAGACTTACGACCATTCTCTGAGTGAGAGGATCTTTTCCAGCTTCTCTAACCGGCGATTTCACTTTTCCTCTCTCACAGCTCTGTCATCACAATTCGCAATAGCTAAGTATTTTCTCATTTCATCAAACACCTCTTTAGCAATCTTGGGCCTTCTTGTGATAGGGTTAAGCTCTACTTGACTATCTGCGAGTACTCCAAAGAGAGGATCTTCTTGAGTCAAAATTGGGATTTTCTTGTTGAGCTCCTCAGACCGTTTTGTTTTCCTGAAGAGAGCCTCATCTTTACTTTTCTTAACCAACAACGGGCACATTCCTTTCTCGTGGTTCAAATTCTGTCACGAGAAACACCGCTTCTGAATCCTTTCATAATGGAAATGAATGACCGTCGAATTACCATTGGGGAGGTTAACAACTTTTGACATCCAGAGCGGCTTGGAGACGTTGAAAATGATTTTAACACAAACAAAAGGCTGAGTTTGAGGTTTAAGAGGGTCAAAAGCAACCTCCTTTCCTTCGCCTATTTGATCGCCCATAGCAGTTATAGCCTTCACATTAGTTGATATGGATCTTACTGATTTGAACCCATAAAGGGATGTACTGCAAGAAATCTTCTGGAGGATTCTCCACCCATATTTTTACCACGAGAGCCCATTCATTAAAGGTGTGGACTTCCTTCTGAAGAACATCCAACATATTGAATTCATTCTGGAAGAAAAACTAGAATCTTTCATGAGACAGAACAACTCCTCGCACTCTCCCTTCCTTCTCCCATTTACACGGCATATTGATTATTAGAGAGGTCATTTTTTGATATTCTGGATTCAGAGCTCTCCCGACGATACTCAGACGATTTTGTTCATTGGAGCTGAACCCAGGAGCATCCGACATTTCGAAAGGCGTATCTTCTTCAAGAGACAGAGCCATTAAAGCCCTATCCATCGCAATAGAAATTATTAACTTCACCCACTCACCAAAATTCGCCTGACTGATTTTTGTAGGGTATAATTTAGGGAACAAAAGATTCTAAGTAAACAACACGAAAGAGATTCGGAGAATAGTTTTATTGATTGTTTGACGGAAAAGAGAGTACAAAAGCGTAAGAGCCAAAAATGTCTAAGTG
Organism: Orychophragmus violaceus; assembly: GCA_030180135.1. Classification (NCBI taxonomy): domain Eukaryota; kingdom Viridiplantae; phylum Streptophyta; class Magnoliopsida; order Brassicales; family Brassicaceae; genus Orychophragmus; species Orychophragmus violaceus. The sequence goes on along the minus strand of CM058230.1, from coordinate 28,660,215 downwards.
TTTATGTTAGGGTTTTCAGTGTGTCTTGATCGTAGGAAGTCTCTTGTCTTTCATAGACGCGACGAGTTTGTTTAGAAGAGATTCATCTGCAAGATTTCTGGAGATCTTCCTATTATCGAATCTTCCATTTTTGTTCGGATTTACTTTTCTGCTCGGATTTATCTTCTTCTTTTCGTGCTCGGATTTATCTTTCCATTTTTGGGTTTATCTCTCCGCGACTTAGTTTTATCTTCCGGATGGACCAAAATGGACGATCCGAGTCTGTTGAGTATAAGTCGTCTTAGTTCAGCCCAAAATCTGTATAATACGAACCTTGAGAGTATGGTCCATGTCCGTGTTTTGTATAACTTTTCCTAATTTTGTCAACATCTAGTAGCTTTGAGTACGTACAAGTGGTTGCTATGGAGATGGGTTACATCTAATTGTGCATTCGGAGGAAGATGTCAACGAGTGTTTGAGAAATTGGTTCGAGCAGCGCGTTCTGCTCGGATCATCCGATTAGTGCATCTTTCTCGGATCGTGCGAGAAATGTATCCTGCTCGGATCGTCCGAGCAGGCGTGTTCTGTGGCTCTCTCGGACTGTCCGAGCAGTTGGTCTTGCTCGGACTTTCCGAGCAGTCGGTCTTTCTTGGACTATCCGAGCTGTCGGCCTTGCTCGGACTATATGAGAAACTAGATTTTGAAAGCATGTGTCGTCTGATTAGTTGGTCAACTTGGGCTATCCGATTGTCTGGGCTTGCCCATGAATTTTGTTTAGTGGCACGCTGGATTTCCCTCTAGGAAATCCGGCCCATTAACAAACAAGAAAAAGGCCCGTAATTACGAGCCCGTTCCAGAATCAAAGAAAAAGGAGAGCCGACTCCTTTGTTGGGCCCAAGCGAATAAACATCTTGGCAAAGCCCGGACGATGCCGAAGCCGGAGACGATCGAGCTCGAGCTCGGCAGAAGATGATGTGGAGATAGAGCAACTCGGTCTTGTCAAGTTCAACTGACCCGCGAGAATCTCGGAGATCGTTACAACGACGAGGCCGAAATATCGGAACGAAGAGGTCAAGGGCGAGACTATTTAAAAAGAAGAAGTGGCGATTCATTAAAGACATTCCAACCTAGGCTGAGAACACTTCGATTAGATAGCTCGATTTTATACTTTGTACTCTCTTCTCGACTGTGTTTGTTCTATCTCGACGATCAATCTCAATAAAGTCTTTGATTCATAGGAAACTATACCATTTCTATATCCTAAAGTCCAAATTCACGAATACAAATTCTTAGTGTGAATCCCGGATCTCACATTTGGCGCCGACTGTGGGGACATTCTATAGCCTTTCCTATCTTAAGAATCAGATCCTAGATCCGATAGATCGAGATGAATCCCGACCAAACTGGCTCTCCCAGCGCCACACCACCAGTTGACCGCCCTCAAACGGTCGACAACGTTCCTCAGAACACTACCGGGGTAAGAAACATGGGCAGACCGACGGCGTGTTGACGAGCTCTGCCTCAGTCTCCACGACCTCGGCACCAGCCGGCTCCGTCGCTCAAAAAATCGCGACGAGCCAGACTCCGACAAATGTTTTGTCAGGAACTAATGATCCGAGCAGAAACTAGGTGTGGATGAGAAATGACTCAATACCCACCCCAGGAGGTGGATCTGGAGTAACCAGACCCAATTCGCCACTACCTTCTGCTCCACAGAGACAAGGGCCAAGCGATCTTGCCGAGATCCGTTCGATGTTAAGCCTGTTGGTAGATCGAACGAGAAACAACGAGGCAAGCGCAAGGGCCCAAGAGATCGCGAACCGTTCTCACGCAGCGCAGCTCGACGAACAAGAGCGGCGTCTGAACGCCCGTCTTGAAGAGCTCGCCAGTCAAAGCCAAGGGGGCAGACCAACGCGAACTCCCATAAGTCCTCCACCGTGTACCCGCTTGGACTTCTCCCAGGTAGTAACTCCTCCGGGAACGTCGGGAAATTTCGGTAATACGTCAAATAGCGGCTTCCGCCCTACAATGACCCCTATCGCGATACCGACCCCATTTGGTTCGAGTTCAATGGTCACAGATCCAACCGGATCAAGAAACCGACCATTACCAGGGCCACCACCTTTCCCGAGTAACTCTAACATCCGACCGAGGCAACTAGGAGGTTCTGCCTTCGCCTCGAGCTCGGGACTCCTTAACGGATAACACTCAGTTCAGTTCAGAACACCCCAGGTCGACCAGACAAGGTCGGTCCCAACGATCGATCTCCTCGACCCCATTTTTACGGAACAAACGTCAGGACAGGCACAAGCCCAATTCGCACCCGCAGAGGGCGATGAACACGATATGCTTAGACAGTACATCGAGCAGGCTAAGGCCCAGTTCAATAGTCTGAGCTCGAAATTTCACATGGCAACAAGCGCGGCTCCTGACATCGATCGAGTGATCAAAGAAACACAACAAACGCCGTTCACAGATCGGATCGCGTTTGCAAGGATCCGAGAGATCAAGAAAACTAAGTTTCCAGAATTCTCTGGGAAATCAGACCCGAAAGCCCACATCAGGGCATTCCGACTAGCGATGACAAGGGTGTACCTTACCGATGAGGAGAGGGAGCCAGCCTTCTGCAGGCTCTTCGCAGAAAACCTATCGGGCTCTGCCCTAGAATGGTTTGCCGGACTGGAAGAAAGGTCCATTGACAACTTCACCCAGTTCATAACGGCTTTCCTCAAGCAATACTCCGTTTTCATCGAGGAAAAGACTACTGAGGCAGCCCTATTCGGCGTCTCTCAAAAACCCGACGAAACACTTCGCTCGTACATCGACCGATTTAAGGAAATAAAATCCAAAATCGCGAACCCACGAGATGAGGTAGCTATAGAAGCGTTAAGACGGGGACTATGGTTCTCAACCAGATTCCGCGAGGAAATAACAGTCCGCGAACCTCAAACGCTCGATGACGCCCTCCATCGCGCATCGGCCTTTGCTCGCCTCGAGGACGAAACCACGGCCCTCAGGGAAAAACACCGGAAAGAAAGGAACCCGTCGGGCTCGCAGAATTCGAACTCGAAAAAGGATTCCCGTAAATCAGGGAACGTCAACGCGGTCGAAAGCCCAAAGAGCTCGAAGAAATTCGAGTTCGACAAGGAAAAATTCTGTGATTTCCACAATAAAAGAGGACACTCGACCGAGGATTGCTATACTCGAGCTAAAGCAGAGGCTCAAAAGCGAGAGTCCGAAAGCAAACAAGAATCCGAAGTCGAGGAGGAAACTCTACCCGATAAAAAGGAAAACAAACAGACCAAGGAGTCGAACTCCAAAAAGCCTTCTCAGAACAAACGGGAACGGACAAAAGAGCCGGAATCTCCCGAAACACTCCCTCAAGGGTCGCGAAATTGAGTCGAGTTCATCCTCGGCGAGCTCAACCTGAGCGGCACTCCGGGAGGTTCGGCGCTATCCCCGCCTCCGGCTCCTGCTAAAAGTTTACGACGCGTTCAAAAAGATGGACTTCAACGACTCCGAGATCGTGGAAGAAAAGACACCACTAGTAGGTTTCGCTGGCGAGACGACATACTCGATGGGCTTTGTCTTCGCCCCAGTAATTGCGGGAGGAGTTCGGAGAATGACGGAGTTCGTCATAGTAGATTGGCCAGCTCCCTATAACGCAATCCTAGGTCGACCATGGATATACGACATGAAAGCGGTACCATCGACCTACCACCAATGCGTAAAATTCCCGACTCCCAAAGGGATCAAAACCATTTACGGAAGTCAAAAGATTTCCCGTCATTGCTACATGAACGGATACAAGCAGATCGAGAAATCCCCTGCGTAGCAATTACAGAAAGAGGAGGAGCTCGCCACCATGCAGACCAAAAGGTCGAACGACCCAAGTCAAATAGGACCCGCAAAGGACCTCACGACTCAGGTCTGCATAGACGATGCTCATCCCGAAAGACTCGTTGGCATCAGAATCGACCTATCAGAGCCAGTAAAAAATGAACTGGTCTCTTTTCTCAAAAAGAACGTCGACTCCTTCGCCTGGTCTTCAGCAGACATGAAAGGGATACATATCGACGTAACCAGCCACGAGCTGAATGTCGACCCAACCTACAAACCGGTAAGACAAAAGCGTCAAAAACTAGGTCCTGAGCGGGCCAAAGCCGTCAATGACGAGGTCGATCGGTTATTAAAAATCGGATCGATCAGAGAGGTCAAGTACCCCGACTGGCTCGCGAACCCTGTGGTTGTTAAGAAAAAGAACGGAAAGTGGAGGGTCTGTGTAGACTTCACGGATCTCAACAAAGCATGTCCAAACGACAGCTTCCCACTCCCGCACATCGACCGACTGGTCGAAGCTACCGCCGGACATCAGCTACTATCTTTTATAGACGCGTTCTCAGGGTACAATCAAATATTGATGAACCCCGAAGACCTAGAAAAGACTTCGTTCATAACGGATCGAGGCACATACTGCTACAAAGTCATGCCCTTCGGACTGAAAAACGCAGGAGCAACTTACCAACGCCTCGTCAACAAAATGTTTTCAGGACTCCTAGGCAAAACCATGGTAGTCTACATCGACGATATGCTGGTAAAATCTTCCAGGTATGAGGATCACATCCCCCAACTAAAAGAATGTTTTACCATTCTCAATAAATACGGGATGAAACTCAACCCAGCAAAGTGTACCTTCGGGGTTCCCTCAGGAGAATTCCTTGGTTACTTAGTGACCGAAAGAGGGATCGAAGTGAACCCCAAACAGATCGCGACGTTCATAGAGATGAAATCTCCCAGAACAACGCGAGAAGTCCAGCACCTAACCGGCAAAATAGCTGCTCTGAATCGCTTCATCTCAAGGTCGATTGACAAATGTCTACCCTTCTATCACTTGCTCAAAGCAAACAAAAAGTTCCTTTGGGACGAAAAGTGCGAAGAAGCTTTCACTCAGCTCAAAGCTTACTTAAGTGAACCACCCATACTGGCGAAACCAGTAGAAGGAGAACCCCTTTACCTCTACCTAGCTGTCTCGACGGCAGCAGTAAGTGGAGTCCTGGTTCGCGAGGAACAAAACGAACAACGGCCGGTGTATTACATCAGTAAGACCTTGATCGACGCTGAAACCAGATACCCCGCCATGGAAAAACTCGCCTTAGCGCTAGTAACATCGGCTCGGAAAACTCCGACCGTAATTTCAGTCGCACTCGATCATAGTGATGACCTCTCAGCCCCTGAGAACCATTCTTCACAGTCCAAGCCAATCAGGTCGATTGATCAAATGGGCTATCGAACTTAGCGAATACGACATTGAATACAAAGCTCGAACGTGCCTAAAAGCACAAGTACTGGCAGATTTCATAATCGAGCTCCCTCCGACTATAGAACTCGATCCGACTTCGGCCCAAAAATGGAAACTCTACGTCGATGGAGCTTCCTCAAGGCAAGGATCCGGAGTCGGAGTGAAATTAGTCTCCCCAACGGGCGAAGTACTGGAACAATCATTTAGATTGGGCTTCGCCGCATCAAATAACGAAGCAGAATATGAAGCGTTAATAGCCGGGCTCAGACTCGCAATAGCTATAGGAGCCCGGGAAGTAAACGCCTTCAGCGATTCCCAACTGGTCACGAGCCAATATCATGGCGACTACGAGGCCAAAGAAGAACGGATGGAAGCATACCTACGGGTAGTCCATACATTGGCCGAACATGTCGAATTCTTTGATCTAACACGAATCCCACGAGGGGAAAACACTGCAGCCGATGCCCTGGCCGCATTAGCATCGACATCAGATCCTAACCTCAAAAGGATCATACCAGTCGAAGGGATAGAAAAACCAAGCATCGACATAGCCCTCAAAACCCTGTCCTTGAAAGAGGACGGGCCCGCTGTGAAGGACGATGTCAAGCACAAAGAACATCCTGGGGGCACTAGTAGCGACATCATCGAGATTGATGATGATCTCGATCCTAGAAACGTCGTGTACGTCGCGAACGTCCCCGATGGACCAATTCAAACCGCATCCACTAGTCAGGGACCTGAGCCTAACGACAACGAAGATTGGAGGACTCCGATCATTCGATACATCACAAATGGCAAAGTTCCCGACGACAAATGGGAGGCGCGGAAACTTAAGGCACATAGCGCAAGGTACTGTGTCACGCAAGGAGAGCTCTTTAAAAGGAGCCTCTCCGGACCTTACCTCAAATGCCTGGACAAAAAGAAAGCCCAAGCCGTGATCACACAAACGCATGACGGATCCTGCGGAAGCCATTCCGGGGGACGAGCATTGGCTGTGCGAATCAAGAGGCAAGGTTACTACTGGCCGACAATGGCCACCGAATGCGAGTCCTTCTCTAACAAGTGCGACAAATGCCAAAAGCATGCTCCAATTATCCACCAAGCATCGGAGAAACTCTCCTCTATCTCATCTCCATATCCATTCATGCGATGGGGAATGGACATTGTGGGACCGCTAGTCGCATCCGGGAAAAAGAAAGCTACACACCTGTTGGTGATGACGGACTACTTCACCAAGTGGATTGAAGCAGAGTCATACCAGAAAATTAAGGACGTTCACGTTAAGGAGTTCGTCTGGCGAAACATCGTTTGCCGACATGGACTACCCCACGAGATCGTCACCGATAACGGATCTCAGTTCATATCAAACACGTTCTAAGAGTTCTGCAGAACTTGGAACATAAAGCTGACTTACTCAACGCCACGCTACCCCCAAGGGAACGGGCTAGCGGAAGCAGCTAACAAAGCGATTATGAACGGTCTCAAGAAAAGGCTCAACGAGTGCAAACCAACCTGGAGTGACGAACTCCCAGCCGCACTCTGGGCCTACCAAACTACCCCCCGCAAATCCACTGGCGAGACTCCCTTCTCGATGGCTTACGGAATCGAGGCGGTAGTACCAGCCGAAATTCTCGTGTCAAGCATTCGCAAGGAAGAATGCCCACGACAAGAGGAACTTAATAACAAGATGATAACTGATAGGTTCTAAGTTTTACCCTATTCTAAACTGCAAGTGCACAGTATCGTCAAAGTAGTATATAGAGTTATCGAATCCACAGGGACACTTGGTCTCAATAGAATCAGAAGCGTAGAGATTAATACTAGAAATAAAGCAAGTGGTGAATGAATTAAAAGCAAGGCAAGAAAGTAAATAGTAGCAAGTTGGTTGTGAAAGCAATAAACTAAAAGCGTCAAGCCTAGGGTATTCTCAGGAAATCAGACAAGCAGACAAGTTAATCAGTCAGGATCAAATTAAACTCAGTTCTAGAACTCAAATCACAGAATTAGAATTAACCAAATCTCTTTGCGAAAATCCTCTAAGTCTAAGTGCAGTAACCCAAATCTCTTTGCAATTACTAACAGATTAAACTAGCATTAAGTTCAAGTTTGATATGTTCACAATTAAACTAAACCAAATCTCTTTGCGAATAATTTAATTGCTCAACCTAAATAGTTCAGATTCTAAAACACACTCTCGTGTCGAATTTAGCAACCTAAGATCTAGATTCTAATTGATCAGGTTAGAACTAGCTTTAAGCACAATTTAGTTTGAAGAACATTCTAATCATATGAATCCTTAACTGAATTAAACAAGTCTAGCAAGTCATCAAACCCTAATGAGAAACCCTAAACTTAACTATGGATCTACTCAGACATGATTGATGAAAACATAATCATAGAAATAATAGATTGCATATAAGAGAATAAAATATATAAAGGGGTTCGAAATCTTCTCCAAAATAACTGAAGTACAGGATTAGATCAGCCCCGAAAGCTCTAAAAATCTCTTAGCTCTAAGTATGAAAGCGTAAGTAAATTAAACACCAAAATCCTCTATATATAAGCCTAATCTCGGCTGGGGCTTCTGTGTAAATACTGGAACTATTCTCGGCCTCTTTGCAAATCTTCATAACTTGTTTAACCGACGTGTACGGCCCATCTCGCTAGTGTGTCGACCGATGCACAAGGTGTGTCGGTCGATGCTTGATCAATAAATCGGACAGTGAGTTAAGCTCTCGGCCAAAACGTCCCAAAAGTCCCAAAATGCTCCAAATATCTCCAATTAGCTCCAAACCTGATTAAACCTGTAAAAGACTCTAAACAAACACAAAAGACACTAAAAACACATCTATATCATGGTATAAAATGGGTAAAAACCATGATATATCAACTCCCCCACACTTAGCCTTTGCTTGCCCTCAAGCAAAACAGAGAACTAAAATGCAGTGAAGAGGTTTGAAAACTCTTCAGAAACTCATTTTGTCGTAGAAGCAGCAACATTCAGATTCCCCTTAGTAATCCACATGAAAGAGTCAATCCACAGACATCAAGACCAACATATACTTCCCCCACACTTAGCAACTGTCCTAAGTAAACGCCACAATCACATTCACGCATTCAAATTCTCCCTACTGACTTCTGCAAGTATTTAAGTGCGGTCTCACCTAAGGGGTATCGATCTAAAGGCACATGGATTCTTACCTTGCCAGCTCTAGACCACCAAACTGTCTTTCTTTAGTCCCTTTCTTCTCTTTTCCCTTCCTTAACAACTGATTTTTCCCCACTGGGTATCATTTTATTTTTTTTATCAGTGTTCTTCCCGTTTTGGGGTGTACTTTGGACACATTCCATGGATCACATGAGAGAAAATAGTGTTTGCTACCATTCCCATGACCACTTCAGAGTTACTAACTCATCCGCAGTTTATTATCTTTTTTTTTTTTTTTATACTTTATGGAAGGGGAGAAGGGAACCAAATAGGACAGGTTAACAGGCTGTGTCAGAACCAACAAGGGAGTCCGACATAAAGTATACCAAGCCCTTAGGTGAGAAATCTAAAGTCAGGATTAAATTGAAGTCAGTAAAAGATCCTCTGATACCTGAAGCGATGTGGGTGTTCTCAGTAGGCTGATCTGTGTCTGGGTTTTCTAATAGTCATAGATAATCTGCAGCTTCATCCCAATGGTTACTTAAGTTCCTGCAAATGCTGCTAATCTTCTAAAAAAATCATTGTTTCCTACTTGAACAAATTTTGACTCAAAAAAACAAATTTTTAAAATTTAACTGACTCTAAGAAAACAAAAGAAAGTAATTAGTATAACCTCCCCCACACTTAAGACACACTGTCCCCAGTAGTGTCAAGCAAGGGATTGGTTAAAAGAAAGAAAATAAAAATTTGTTAATAGAATGGTTAGTTCTCTCGGGTTTTTACCTCTGTCGCAGTCAGGCATCGATCGTTGCACTAGGTGCACCGACCGTTGCTGTACGATTTTCGTTGGGGATCGATCGTTGCTAAGGACCGCAACGATCGCTGCAATGCGATTCTTTCGTATTGTGACGATCGACACAATGGTGTGTCGATCGACGCACTGCGTTTTCAAGAACAGTCAGCAAGTTAGCAGGTTAATCCGTCGGTTTTTGTCAGTTTCGAGTCCTGCAAGCTGAAAACACTAGAAACAGAGTAAAACTCATGCAACAAATGTATCTAATCAAGCATAAACCATCCAAACATAGTAGCAAACTAATAAAAAGAAAAAGTGCAAGAATAAAAAGAAAAACAGAGTACAGAACCGATAATCCAGAGATGACAGCTACGCTCACTCACTATCATCAATCCCACCATATCTCTCAGCATCAGGATCCTCGGGAGAACGCTGTCTGCGTCTAGTAGGTGCTGGGATGGGCTGGTGAACTTGTGTCGGTCTCCTGCAAGTGCAGCCACGCATCCACTCCCACATAGTCTTCCATATCCCATCACTACGCTCTCTCCACTCAGCCTCAGTCATATCACCGTATGACGCTGTGATCTCAGGATAAGGGCCAAGGTCAACGGGGGCAGCAGAAGTCGCAGGGGCAGCAGAAGTCGAGGCTCGTGTGGAAGGCTCTCCCAGCGGATGAGCCATAGAAGGAATCCCACGCTGCTCAGTCTCAGGAGGCTGAAATCACAGATCCTCCAACGTATCAATCCGTGTCCACCTAGCAGCAGGAAGCTCTATACCACATCTCCTAGAAATCGGATCGGTGTAAACCCAAATGCGCCCCTCCTTGAGCCAGGTGGCGCTCTGCAAATGGCTAAGATCAAGGAACTCCTTGGCTGTATCACACTCTGTGCCCTGTAGAGGAATCCCGCAATGAATGAAAATGGGAGTAAGTAAGCTCCCTATCGTCTCAGTACCGACTCCATCAAAAGGCTTCGTCTGCAGATCACACAAATGCAAAGCGAAGACAGCTCCTAAGTTGAGACCCTGAGTAGGATCTCTCACGCCAGAACCTGTAAACTGGTCTCTCAGCCCCATGAACAATAGCTCCATCTCATATTTGCGCATCTTGTTGGACTCAAACTTGCATAGCAAGCTCCAACACAAGATACGCGAGACATATCTCAGCACATGATGCCTCATCATCTTCACCGGTGTGGTCCTGGAGTTGTACTGACCACTGCCAATACACTCCCAGAATGATCGAGCCTCAACTGGATCCCACTCGAGTGGCATAGCAATGCGCCTCGGCTCAGTACTGAACCCGTAGATCCTGCAGAGATCTAGTAGAAAAATCCGATACCTGACTCCCCAACTCATGAAGGTAAAGATACCTCCTGTAGCGCTCCTGCTATCGGGATCTGTGTAAACCACTCTGCACGTGGCTAATAACTGCCTTACCAGCTCAGGATAGAGATCATATGGGCGCATTGGCATTGTCCCTAGACCAATGCCTCTGCATACTGCAAGTACCTGCTCGTATATACCCAGCTTCTTACAGGTGGAGTAGTCTGCAAACTTAGTTGGTTTGAGCTCCATGTTGCACCAACCACTGTAGAGAAATGAGTCATGCTCATCCCATCGATCAAGCAGGGGTCGCTCCGTGAAGTCTGCAGACTTAAAGAACGTGCGAATGTCCCTTGGCCACTGTCTGGCTGTCGGGATCTCTGTAGCGTCTTCTCGGGGCCAAGGCAAAGCGACTGGCGGTCCATCTCTTACATATGGCTCAGGTGGCTGAGAGTGTCTGTGAAACCACTCTGGAGGTGGAATGTACTGTCTTGCGGCCGTTGATGCTGTTGCTTGCTTCTTGCGGGGCTGTCTACGAGATGCCATCTGCAAAAGAAATAAAATTCAAACAATATAAGTCTCGGCAACTCTCTGTGAAATCGCGAAGCATCGACCGTTGCATCTAAGGCATCGATCGTTGCAAGGCGATTTCACTTTATCGAACATTTCCCAAAATCGCAAAGCAACGACCGTTGCAAGGCGATTTTGCCGCAAACAATCAACAAAAATTCAGTTCAAATCCATGCGACATTATCTCAAATCAGTTCAAAATCAAAACCCATCACCCTAAATCGGTCTAATCACGCATACAACATCAATTTTCAGTTCAAAAATCTCAAACCCTAAAACCCTAAAATTGAATCCGAAAATTTGAGAAATGGAGTTCATTACCTTGGATTCTTGAGATATGAGCTAAATACAAGGGTTTAGAGTGTGAAATAGGAAGTATTAGCAATTGAAACGAAGAAAAATGATGAGAAATGGCAATTTTTGGGTGTGAGCTCGCGGTTGTACGGATGATCGGAAATGAGAGAGAAAAGAGAAGAGAAAAGGGTTTAAGGTACTTACCTCGGTCGTGGGTGCAACGATCGTTGCTTTAGAGGCAACGACCGTTGCTGGTCAAATCATAATTGATTTTCCGGTTTAGCGCATACCTTAATTTTGCAATTGAACCAATTGCAATGACCGTTGCTTGTGAGCAACGATCGTCACAAAGCGATTACCCCTCTTTGTCAAATCTCCTTGCAACGACCGGTGCACAAGTGCATCGATCGTCACACATCTCCAGATTCGAGTTCTGCATCTGAAACTTAGCAAAAACAAAAACCAAAAACGTGAAATCCTAAGAAAAACACCAAAAATAAGAAAGAAAAACAACTAAACCTAACAGTGGGTTGCCTCCCACTCAGCGCTTGTTTAAGGTCATTAGCTTGACCGGGCGAACAAGATCTTTTAGGCACCAAGAGAACCTGACAGAGACTTTTTCTGTCTCTGTTTAAGTCTCCTCATCCAAGGTGGAGAATAGGCTGTTGCAGAATGCTCATGTCCAAGAAAAGATGGAGTAAAATGAGCTCCAGGATCTAGAATCACAGTGTCATCCGGTTGCTCGTCATCTGCTTCCATGATTGTAAATATCTGCCCATCTATCAGTGGCTTTTGCAGCTTCTCCATCTCATATCGCAGCGGCTCATCTCCCATGTGGAGGTCTATTAGACTCTGTCTAACATCAATCACAGCTCCTGCTGTAGCCAAGAATGGTCTTCCAAGCAGCAATGCTTCATCAGGATCGCAGTCATACTTCAGCACAAGGAAGTCTGTCGGAACTAAGTAGTTTCCAACTCTCACTGGAATGTCCTTTAAGAATCCTTCCGGAACTCGTATAGACTGATCAGCTAGGACAAGAGAGGTCCTAGTAGGAGAAAAATCCAGCATCCCCAGCTTCTCTGCCACAGAATAAGGCATCATACTTCCAGCAGCTCCTAAATCACAAAGAGAGCGCCTAAAACTGTCCTCGAAGATAGAGCAATCAAGCACAAAGACTCCGGGGTCGGGCAGCTTCTTCGGGATCTTGTTCAGTAGCACCTCACTAATGTGTTGGGGAACTATAATCACCCAGTCTCTCAGCTCTTCATCTAAAGGCAGCATCCTGTTCAAATACCTCTGCACACATGGATGATAAGGCGGATCATCAGAAGTTGGAATTTCTTCCAATTCTTCACCAATCTCCTCTAGCTTCTTAAGCTCTTCAATTTCCTGTTTAATCACTTCAGACACTGAGGAGTGTTGTCTAACAATCTGCACATAAATCTCCTGTTGAGAGATCTCAGAAACTCCAGGGAATAGGCGATCAAGCTCCAAGTCAGCATCTATGGCATTATCATCCGACAGTTCTGTCTGTTCACGCCCTGCAACGACCGACACTAAGGGTGTGTCGATCGTTGCAACACTGTGTTCACAACTTTCACCCGAGAGTTTTTCTCCAAAATCCAAAAATTCTTCCTCCTCTACCAATTCAGCCGTACTTAGCTCAAATTTTTCACCTTGGTGAGACCCATCATTAATGTACACAGACCAGACTTTAATGTGGGTGTCTGCGACTCCTTTTCCCTTCATAGAACCTGAAATCTGATTCACCTGAGTATCCAGCTGCTTCATGTGAGTGTTCATAGACTCAAATTTTCCATTGAGATCCTCATATAAAGCATCAATCTTCTTGTTGCAGTCCACAGAAGTCTTGATCTGACTCTCCAGCAGCTGTTCCATCATTGTCTCCATCTTAGTCTCGAAAGCAGTGGGTGCAGGAGGTGTTTGATAAGATGAAGATCCGTAGGTTCTCTGAGCACTTTGTCCATAAGGTTTCTGAAAATTACTGGTCTGTCCAAAGCTTGAAGAGTTCTGATTGCCTGTGAAGCACCCTTCTGTCCTCCACCGGAAAATCTGTTCCCGGATTGATATCCAAATCTGTTTCCTTGGAAACCAGATCCTCCGATGTAATTCACATCTTCTTCCTGAGTGTCCTCCTCAGTCTGAATTACTTCTACTTCTTGAGCGAAATGGACAGCTTTCTTACCTGCTAGGAGATTGCAAACTGTGTCTAGCCTAGATCTAATATCAGCTATGTCAGAATTCTCTACACTTCCACCAGATTTCTTCCTCCTTTCATCCATAGTCTTGCAGCTGTTGCTGCCTATTAGATTCTCAATCAACTGCTTAGCCTGCGTAGGAGTCCTGGTGTTGAAGTTAGCATTACTGGAATTGTCCAGTGCAGACTGATATGGAAGATCTATGCCTCTGAAGAAAATGCCAATCAACTGAACTTCAGTGAATCCATGGTGTGGGCAGTCACGCTGATACTGCTTAAATCTCATCCAGGCAGTCTTTAAAGGCTCCACAGCTCCTTGAGAAAAGGTGAGTATGTCCTGTCTGGACTGGTCTGAGCGCGCATCATCATAGAAGTGACGCAGGAACTCACTCTTTAAAGCTGCCCAAGTAGTGTACTGAGCAGGTGCCAGCTGCTTTAGCCATGCACTAGCGTCTCCAGCAAGACTGTGCGGAAAGAGCTTAAGGAACAGATAGTCCGGGCAGACTCCATCATACTTCATGCCAGTGACTACGTCCTCAAACGAATCAATGTGGTCCATAGGCTGCTCCGTTGGGTAACCATGAAATGCATTCTGTCTCATCAGCGAGTAGTAGATGGTTTTGATTTCAAAATCGTTCCTCTCAAAAGCAGGAAGCACTAAAGCTGATCGGTTTCTATGAAACTCATCCGGTATGTTGTAGTCAGCTAAAGTCCTCTCATGGACAACCATCTGTCTACCTTGGGCCTGTCCTTGACCCTGGTTCTGCTCCTGTTGCTGTTGCTCAGGCGGATCAGGGATGACATTCCCTTCAGCATCAACCCTTTGCCAAGCAGCATTGTATGGGTTGTTATCTCGGTCCCTTAGGGTTCCTTCAGCTTCACGTACAAGAATCAAACGTTCTTGCACCATCCTTTCTCTTTTCTCTCTTCTGATTGTTCTCTCTAAACGTCCAAGTTCTTCAAGATCGTGATTAACTAAGCTCAAGTTCGGATTACTTCTAGTTTTCTGCGTCTGCATAAACTGTCTGTAATCGTCCAGCAACGACCGATGCTATCAGTGCAACGATCGATTCAATCTCAGAATCGCCTAGTGACGATCGACGCAAGGGATGCAACGATCGACGCAAGGCGAAAGTCGTACCTGCGACAGAAAGAAACAGAGAAAAAGTTAGCAGATTGTAAAAAATAAAAACGAAAAACAAAAATAAAAAGAAAAATTTCTAGTAAAAACCCTAAGTTCGGTCCTATCGAAGACTCAAAGAGTCCCCGGCAACGGCGCCAAAAACTTGATAGGTTCTAAGTTTTACCCTATTCTAAACTGCAAGTGCACAGTATCGTCAAAGTAGTATATAGGGTTATCGAATCCACAGGGACACTTGGTCTCAATAGAATCAGAAGCGTAGAGATTAATACTAGAAATAAAGCAAGTGGTGAATGAATTAAAAGCAAGGCAAGAAAGTAAATAGTAGCAAGTTGGTTGTGAAAGCAATAAACTAAAAGCGTCAAGCCTAGGGTGTTCTCAGGAAATCAGACAAGCAGACAAGTTAATCAGTCAGGATCAAATTAAACTCAGTTCTAGAACTCAAATCACGGAATTAGAATTAACCAAATCTCTTTGCGAAAATCCTCTAAGTCTAAGTGCAGTAACCCAAATCTCTTTGCAATTACTAACAGATTAAACTAGCATTAAGTTCAAGTTTGATATGTTCACAATTAAACTAAACCAAATCTCTTTGCGAATAATTTAATTGCTCAACCTAAATAGTTCAGATTCTAAAACACACTCTCGTGTCGAATTTAGCAACCTAAGATCTAGATTCTAATTGATCAGGTTAGAACTAGCTTTAAGCACAATTTAGTTTGAAGAACATTCTAATCATATGAATCCTTAACTGAATTAAACAAGTCTAGCAAGTCATCAAACCCTAATGAGAAACCATAAACTTAACTATGGATCTACTCAGACATGATTGATGAAAACATAATCATAGAAATAATAGATTGCATATAAGAGAATAAAATATATAAAGGGGTTCGAAATCTTCTCCAAAATAACTGAAGTACAGGATTAGATCAGCCCCGAAAGCTCTAAAAATCTCTTAGCTCTAAGTATGAAAGCGTAAGTAAATTAAACACCAAAATCCTCTATATATAAGCCTAATCTCGGCTGGGGCTTCTGTGTAAATACTGGAACTATTCTGGGCCTCTTTGCAAATCTTCATAACTTGTTTAACCGACGCGTACGGCCCATCTCGCTAGTGTGTCGACCGATGCACAAGGTGTGTCGGTCGATGCTTGATCAATAAATCGGACAGTGAGTTAAGCTCTCGGCCAAAACGTCCCAAAAGTCCCAAAATGCTCCAAATATCTCCAATTAGCTCCAAACCTGATTAAACCTGTAAAAGACTCTAAACGAACACAAAAGACACTAAAAACACATCTATATCATGGTATAAAATGGGTAAAAACCATGATATATCAATAACTGACGAGCTCGACCTCGTCGACGAAAGAAGGAACCTCGCATTAGCTCGACTCCAGAATTACCAACAAGCCGCAGCTCGCTACTATGATTCCCGAATCAAAACTCGAAGGTTTCAAGTAGGAGAGCTCGTCTTGCGGAAAGTGTTCGACCATAAAAGGAAGAACACGCTGGAAAATTAGGAGCAAAGTGGAAAGGTCCTTACCAGGTCACCGACGTCGTGAAGGACGGGGTCTACCGACTTAAATCGGTAGAAACCCAGAAACGTGAGCTACGACCTTGGAACATCATCAACCTCAAAAAGTATTTCCACTAGAAGTACATCAACATAATCGAACTACGAAATGGCTTGATCCCCTTAAAAAAGGGTACGTAGGCAGCTCGACTTCGAGCGCAGCCGCCCCCCAAACACAAAGCTCTTACCGAGATCAATAACTTCAAGCGAAGTCCTACTAGCTTATCTTTGTGAAATCAAAATAAGTCTCCCAATCAAACATCTCTTCCTATCGCAAAAGTTAGAGCCGTTACGTTGTGCAAAGCGATATGAAATTATCTCTTCCAAAAACTAAAGGGATATGAAATTGTCTCTTGAAAATTAAGCGATATGAAATTACCCTCTCCAAGTGACCTGAAATGGCCTCTTCCAAAACCAAGCGATATGAAAGTATCCCTTCCGAGCGACCTGAAATGGCCTCTCCCAAAGTCAAAACGATATGAAATTATCCCTTCCAAAACAACCTCCCGCGAACCTAGAATTATCCCGACCTTATATAGCTCGGGAGAACTAGAGGGCCACCCTCTCCCGTTAAATAAAAATGTCGAAGTCGAGGCAACCGATCACACGGAAAGACCTCCGCGCACAACGAACCTTTGTAAGTTTACCCCAATTTATCTTTCCCGTTAAACATTAAACTTGTACTGCACATTGCGAAAGAACTCAGACTCAAGTACGAACGACCGAGTCGTAAAAGTACTAAAACAGTAAAGTCTATGCTAAGGCATGTAAGACTCAAAAAGAAATTCATTGAAAGGAGGACACAATGTCCTCGAGTCCCGACATTAAAACAAAGTCCCCCTCGGGCAAATAAATATTTTTTCTAAAAAAAAAGACATATCAAAAAGCCCCTTGGGGCAACATCAGGACAATCAAAATTGCCGCGAGCGCGAAGAAGCCTCGTCTCCACCCTCCGCCTGATCGCCGGTAGATGCAACCCCAGTCGGTAGATTCGATCCATATCGATCGGGGCAGGAAGCAACCGGTGGCGGAGCATGCGCCAAAATAACCGAGTCACTCGACACGGCCGACAAGTTCAACTTGCCAACACTAAAATCAGAGACCGCTGCGGCGTTCATCTCTTCCATAGCCGTCCTCTTCTGGTCGGCCAGCCTCAGAACTTCCCGAGTCAGGTCAAGCTCGCCGGAAGCAAACTCCGCGATGAGTTCGATATTGGCCAGGGTTTCTTGGAGGCGAATCTCAGCGTTGGTTTCAAGCTTCCGCTTCTCGCTCTTCTCCTTGACCCCTCTAAGGACCTCCAAGTATTCCCCACTCATCTTCTTCCTCGCCTCGTGAGACGCGACCTTTATGTCAAAGTCCCTCCCCGCGAGGACTCTCTCCAGGTCGGTTCGATCTTGGGCAGCTCGCACTGTGGCAACTCGACTCGTCTCTTCGGCGGCCAACGCCCGACCTTCGGCCGCCCGAAGCCTCTGAGAAAGGTCCTCCTCACGATTCTCGAGAACCAACAGCCGGGCTTCTATCCCCTCGTACCTAGCCACTTTCTTTTCAAGCTCCTCCTCTCGAGCAAAGGAATCCTGCAGCTCTGCGGTCAAAATACGAGCCGATCTCCTTGCGGCCTCGAGCTCATCTACCAGCGATCTCTCACGAAGCTCGCGATCGGACTGGGCCATAAGTCCGTTCGTAGCCTCCAGAAACTGTATAAACACACGAGTCTCAAAAATCTTTCTTACAAAAGAAAGGCGAAGACAAGAAACCACGGTCGATACCTTTCCGGTAGCTTCAGCCATCTTGGCATACAAATCGCCAAGGGCCGTGTCCCCGGCAACTGGAAGCTGAGCACCCGCGGGTCCGGCACGCCTTGGCAAACGGGCCGCGCCCCCGGGCATCCCGACACTCTCGCTCGAACTGCTCGAGCTCGCCTCTGTATCAATCCTTCGACGCTTCAGTACGGGGGAAGGGTCCCCACCCACGCTCTGATCATTCGGTCTCTCCGAACCATTCGGACGAGGGTCGCGCAAAGCCGGCTCCCCGGGCGGAACCGAGTCCGCCCTCCGAACAACCGGAGAAAAGGGGATCCTCCCTGTCTCCGCGGCCGCATCGCGGGCCTCGGAACTCGGGGGGATAACCGTGGAAGGGAGAGGAGAATCACACACGGCAAAAAAGAGTGCATTGCTCAGATTCCCGTCCTCCACCCTTTTCGCCAAATCTATGGGGTCCTTCCCGTTTTGGCGACTTCTCGATCTGCGATATAACTTCTCGTGAGATGGAGTGCTAGCATCCGAACCCACACCCGAAGAAGGATGACCTGTAAAACAAAAAAAAAGGGGGAAGAGTTCTTAGATTTTTCCCAAATAATGACGAGCAAAACGTCACGAACGGTAGACTCACCCTCTCTTGCCCGTTCAAGTATACGAAGCGGAGGTCGCACGATTTGAATCAGAGAAGTCCGAGGAGGTACAGGAGGAACGGGCAGTTCCCGAAAGACCCGGGATCGACCCTGCGGGACCCCTCTTGGATCGACCCTCAGGGCAGCTTGTACGCGCTCGACCGTGAAACTGTCCCAGTTGACGGAACCTCTCCTCAGACGGGTTATTAGGGCCTCCGTGACAGGGTTAAGGTCGAGCGATTCAGGGAACTCTGTAATACGGAACAAAACCGGTCAGGAATCGGACTGACGCCAAAAAAAAAAAATAATAACAATAAAAAGGATAGACAAGAGTCCTACCAACATTGGAAGCCCACCGCGAGGGAACGAGCGAGCAGCCGAACTCCCCAACCGAGTGGTGGGTCATCCTAAAGAAAAAATATTGGTCCCTCCATCCTTCCCTCGGCGGGAGACCGTCTAGGATCCTCCCAAACCGGGGGGATAGACGATACGACCCCGGAAAGCGGGAATCTTGCTTCACCGAGCAAACCCGCATTAACTCCTCGGGACCGAACTCAATCCCTTCCTCCGCCGCCCTGACTCCAAGACCGATAACGTACCGAACGAAGTTCGGCGTCATCTGATAGAAAGCTAGCTGGAGCTGGGCCAGCACTAAAAAGACGAGGCGGGGAATGGGGAAGAAGAGCCCACATTTTTCAAAATACGTGTAGGAGGCGCAGCAGTTGCCCTCTACGACCGTTTCGGGGGATACCGCTGAAGAAGGGATGACGATTTCAACTTCCGTTGGGATCCGGCAAAGCGCCCTCAATTGTTGGATCCGGTCCACGGTTAACGAAGACGGCGGGTGCGGTCCAAATGATCCCGCCGCCGCACTCGTACTTGCTCCCGCATGGTCTCTTAAGGCCATGAAAGAAAACGTACCAGAGTAAAGAAAACGGAAAGTTCCTTTTCTCTGACGGCAGAGGAAGTATGGAGAAAAAGTTCAAACAAGGAAGAGACAAAATAAAAGTAAGGAGGCGAAGGACTTCCTTCAACAACATGTTTGTTTATATCAAGGATTGTGCGCAGTATCGACCGTACGACTCCCAAACTCGCATTAATTACTGAGAGAATCGAGATAATTCGGGCTCCTCGCTTCCCTCTCGCCAGCCGTTGATCTGAGATCAACGGCTACAAACGCGCAGTAATTAGGTCACTTCACCAAAAAGAACGAGCCCGAAAAGACTCTTCGCGATCTTCGAATCTGAGCCGTCGGTGATCGACCAAATATACGGTGAAAGATGAGGTTCTCAAAACCTATACACGCAACGACTGCAGACGCGCTGATAAGCAGTTCAGCCCGTCTCACGCGCTCGCTCCCCACCATTGGATCAAAACAAGATCTACGGACGGGGTGAAAATAATCATTAGATTTGTCACACCCAAGGCACACACCTCTTCCCGAGAATGTCCACCGCCCATTAACCTCGACTTCTCGAAATCAATGGGCTGGGGGGCTATTGTTGGTACTGGATTTCCCTCTAGGAAATCCGGCCCATTAACAAACAAGACAAAGGCCCGTAATTACGAGCCCGTTCCAGAATCAAAGAAAGAGGAGAGCCGACTCCTTTTTGGGCCCAAGCGAATAAACATCTTAGCAAAGCCCGGACGACGCCGAAGCCAGAGACAATCGAGCTCGAGCTCGGCAGAAGATGACGTGGAGATAGAGCAACTCGGTCTTGTCAAGTTAAACTGACCCGCAAGAATATCGGAGATCGTTACAATGACGAGGCCGAAATATCGGAACGAAGAGGTCAAGGGCGAGACTATTTAAAAAGAAGAAGTGGCGACTCATTAAAGACATTCCAACCTAGGCTGAGAATACTTCGATTAGATAGCTCGATTTTATACTTTGTACTCTCTTCTCGACTGTGTTTGTTCTATCTCGACGATCAATCTCAATAAAGTCTTTGATTCATAGGAAACTATACCATTTCTATATCCTAAAGTCCAAATCCACGAATACAAATTCTTAGTGTGAATCCCGGATCTCACACACGCCTGTCTAAGTCATCCATCCGTGCAGTTTGATTACTTGGAAGTTTGGCTAAGTAGTTTATATGTATTATACGAAACATCATTTATACGTAATGTCATTCAATCAAAACATCGTTTATACGAAACATAGTTATGTTCGATCACTTAGTATTTTTTCGACAATTGATTTCGTCGAGGTGAATTTCAACTCCAACAGTTAGCCCCCTAGCTCGTCAGACTAGGGTGCGATGATGGTGAGTTTTAAATAGTAGAGGCGAAATCAATTGTAAGAAACTTGGTCTAGCCGTTCTTCTTTTCGACGATCGTTTGATCGTAAAGGAAGATTATCTAAATATTTTGTCATAGATTATTGAGGACCAGTACGCAGAGAAAAATCGGTCGCGGAAATGGAAATTATGAGCAAGATGTACCGGTTGGACATATATTAAGGTTATCTTATCAGGATCCATTATGATTCCAAGCAGAACATATGCACTGATTACCCGAGCGTGATTCGCGTCGAGCAGGGCGCACACCACGAGTATCTTTTCGTGGGATGATCATGTGCTTTGCTCAGCTTCGGGAAATTTTGTTCTGCTTTGACTTGGATTTTATATCCAATCGGGTGGATTAGTATCAAACTACTTTAGAATAACTGTCGGCAAGACAATATGCCGACGCTTCACCGAGCATAATATGATTTGCGCGCATGGCATGTTCGTTCATGCATATTATGAATTGCGCGCACGAACGTCTCTCTCTAGTTTCATTTTCGCATGAGTTTTCCTTCGTTCTTGAGCGTTCTTGAACGTTTTGGTGCAATTTATAGCTCTTTATCTTCCATTGTCCTAACGCGAAATAGCGAAAGCTGAGAGAAGGACGACTGAAGAACAGAGACGAGGAGCGAGAGGCTGGTGCGATTAAAAACAACCATGTGAGTGGGTAGGATCCAGCGCTTGGGGAAAACGATTTTGTTGTTGCGGACAGAGTGGAAACCGGCCAAAGCGCGGCCGCTCCTCAAGTACCTTTGGGACCGATCGTGAGGCTAGCGGCTCATAATATGGTACCTAAAAAGAAACGGAAGCGGGTTAAGACGGTGCATGGTAGAGATGCTGAAGTTCCCCGTCCTGATTTGGAGCCGATCCATTGCGACCCGAGCGATGGTGGCCCCATATACGCTAATGCCTCTGAGGTAGCAAGGTTTTGCTCGGGAGTGCGGCATCCGAGCGATACTCCTGTTCGATACGAGGACAAGATATGTAGTATTTCGCTAAGCGGTGTAGGCCAAAATTTTTAAAAGGTTAATGCATCCTTTTCTCGAGCGGTAGGAATCTTTCTTTACAACCTAACTGGCCTGAATGTTAATTTTCTTCCTATTGCCGGCGTGGGCGTCGGTCAGCAGCCAAGCTGTTGAGTCTGAGAAAGAGATCCATGGGGCCAGGAAATTGCTTCACATGCATTCCATCGATAATCAGAGGTTGGAAAGTTCCCATTCAAAGCTGAGAACCACATTCGAGGGAAGAATGGCCGAATTCAAAGCAGTGCAACATTCAGTTGATAACGAAAGGGCGCAAACCCCTGCTGAATCTAAAGCTTTTAAGGTCCAACATGCCAAAGAAAAGTCTTCATGTGAAGCGTCCTTGAAAGAAGTGACTAATAAATGGAGTAAAGGGATGTTCGATAAAATTGCATCTCATCTCATTAAGCTTCATGAAGTTTTCTCCAATTTGCCTAAGGTTACAAAAAAGAAGAGCCACTACCTCAAAACGAAGAGCAATCTCGAGATGATCGCCGATCTGAAGGCGCAGAACCTTCCCACGTTCAAAGCTGAGGAGGCAGAGTTAGCGGTGACGAAGAACAGCCTCGAGGGAAGTGACGTCCTCGAGTATGATAGGATGATGGCCGAGGCCTGAGGCTACTTTGACTTTCCCCTTTTTGGGAAACCTGCTGGGCCGTTGCATGGGATACATCACTTCCGGACGAAGGGGCGTTAGTGATAGGCCAGGCTTTATCCCTATTCTAACTGCAAGTGCACAGTGATGTGATTGTAGTACTTAGGGTATCGAATCCACAAGGACTCTGGTCACACGATAGATTATAAGTAGTTCAGATTTAACAAAGCGAAGCAAATTGTAAAGCAGTAAACAAAATAGCAAGTAAATAAATCAAGCGAGGTGGTTGTAAGCAATTAACGAGGGCGTTAGGTTTCGGGAGTTCTCAGGATATCAGGAAATCAGATAACAAACAATCAAGATTCAATCTATAGCATTCTTGAACTAGAATCACGAAGATAAAACTAACCACCTGTCGCTGCGATAATTATCTATGTCTAACAACCTAGCAAACCAAATTCCTTTGCGAATCCTAGAGATCTAAACATGCATTAATTTCAAGTTCGTTCGTTCACAATTTCTCTAAACCAAATTCCTTTGCGAACAGATAAATTGCTCACCTAAATCAGATCTAGTTAAATAAACCAACTGTCGTTGCGTAAATCAACCTAGAATCAATAATCTAAATGGCCAATTCAGATTAAGCATTAAGAACATATCAAATGAAGAATTAGATGATGAATCTAAATAAATCAGTTATTCTAACATTCCTTCAAACCCCTAATGAGAATCCCTAACCTAACAAGAGATCTACTCAGACATAGCAATCATAACAGAAAACATAGTCAAAATAGATATCATATAATAATCAAGAGAATAAGAACAGGGGTTCGAAATCAAGTCTCTTTCGAGAACAAAACCAGCCCCAAAATCCTAAACTCTCTCTAAGAAAAGCTTGAATAAAACTTAGCCTAACAAGTGGCTGTAAAACCTAATTATAAGCTAAAACACGAATTGGGGCTTTTTGCGAATATGAGAAACTTCTGGGCAATTGTGTAAATTTCCAAACTCTTCACAATCTGCTGTCGCAGGGCTGCAACGATCGACACCAAGAGTGCATCGATCAATGCAGAGGTCGTCCAGACTTGGTGAAATTAGCTCTCTCGGCTTTATGCTCCAAACTTGACCAAAGACTCTAAAACATAATAATAGACTCGATAAATAAGACATATACCATGGTTAAAAGTCCTAAAATTCATGGTATATCAACTCCCCCACACTTAGCCTTTGCTTGTCCTCAAGCAAAACAAAAAACTAGACATGGTGAAGAGGTTTGAAAACTTTCAGAAACTCTTTTCATCTTTGAAGCAACAACACTCAGATTCCCCTTAGTAATCCACTGAAAGAATCACCTGCAAGACATCAAGACCAACATATACTTCCCCCACACTTAGCAACTGTCCTAAGTAAACTCCACAATCACATTCACGCATTCAAATTCACCATACTGACTTCTGCAAGTATTTAAGTGCGGTCTCACCTAAGGAGTATCGATCAAAGGGCACATGGATTCTTACCTTGTCAGCTCTAGACCACCATACTGTCTTTCTCTGGTTCCTTTCTTCCCTTTTCCCTTCCTTAACAACTGATTTTTCCCCACTGGGTATCATTTTATTTTTTTTATCAGTGTTCTTCCCATTTTGGGGTGTACTTTGGACACATTCCATGGATCGCATAGAAGGTAATAGTGTTTGCTACTACTCCCGAGACCACTTCGGAGTTACTAACTCATCCTCAGTTTATTACACAATTTTTTTTTACTTTATGGAAGGGTAGAAGGGAACCAAATAGGACAGGTTTACAGGCTGTGTCAGAACTAACAAAGGATTCCGACACAAAGTATACCAAGCCCTTAGGTGAGAAAATTAAGTCAGTATTAAGGTGAAGTCAGTAAAAGGATCCTTTGATACCTGAAGTGATGTGGGTGTCCTCAGTAGGTTGATCTGTGTTGGGATTTCTGATAGTCAAAGATAGATCCTGCAACTTTATCCCAATGGTTACTTAAGTTCCTGCAAGATGTTGTTAACTTCTCAAAAATTCACTGTTTCTTACTTAAACTGGTTTTGACTCAATAAAACAAAATTTTTAAAAATTGGACTGACTCTAAGAAAACAGAAAGATAAAGTCAGTAGCACCTCCCCCACACTTAAGACACACTGTCCCCAGTAGTGTCAAGCTAAGGTTCGGTAAAATGAAAGAAAAATGTTAATGAATGTGTTGAGTTCTGTCTGATTTTTACCTCTGTCGCACATGCATCGATCGCTGCATAAATGCATCGACCGTTGCTAATCGATATTTCGTCGTGTGTCGATCGTTGCTCAGGACTGCAACGATCGCTGCAGTGCGATTTCTTTCGTGTTGTGACGATCGACACAAGGTGTGTCGATCGACGCACTGCGATTTTCGGACCAGTCAGCAAGTTAGCAGGTTAGTCCGTGAGAAATTCTCAATTTTCGAACCTGCAAGCTGAAAAACACTGAAAACAGGCAAGTTAGCAGGTTAGTCCGTGAGAAATTCTCAGTTTTCGAACCTGCAAGCTGAAAAATACTGAAAACAAGCAAAATCAAAGCAATAGATAATCCAAATGCAAGCATATCATCCAAAAACATAAACATCCTAAGGAAAATCAAAAGAAATATGCAAAAGAAAAGGAAATAAGGAACTACAGAACTGATGTCTGGAAATGGAATGCAATTCTCAATCTCTATTCATCATCAATGCCATCATAACGACCAGAATCACTCGAAGCAACTGGAGTCGGTGAGCGCTGTCGACGTCGACTAGCAGGAACGGGCTGATGAACCTGTGGCTGTCTCCTGCAAGTGCAGCCACGCATCCACTCCCAGATAGTCTTGAGTATCCCATCCTGACGCTCTCTCCACTCAGTCTCGGACATCTCTCCAAAAGGAACCGATGGAGCGGGGTAAGGACCAATGTCCTGTGTAGCAGGAGCAGCAGGAACCTTGGGCGCAGGAGTAGAAGCAAAACTCTGTGCAGATGGTCCCGGTGCAGACGAGGAAGAAGCTCCCAGAGGGTTAGCCATCGTAGGAACGCCGCGTCTCAGGTTCCTAGTAGGCTCAAAGCGCAAGCCCTCCAAGGAATCAACTCTAGTAAGATCAGCAGCAGGAAGCTGCACACACCACTCATCTGAATCTGCGTCGTGATAGACCCAAAGCTTCTCGTCCTTCATCCAAGTAGTGTTCTTCAAATGACCATAATCCATCCACTGCCTCTTAGTGACGCACTCTCTCCCAGCAGTGGGGATCCTGAAATGCTGGAAAATGGGAGTAAATAAACTCCCTACGGACTCAGTCTTCTTCCCAGAAAATGGCTTGGTCTTCAATTCGCACAAATGGTCTGCAAAAACTGCTCCCAAATTTAGTTGGGGAGCTGGATCTTGCAAAGGTGTCTCCTCAAACAGATGACTCACTCCAGTGTACAATAACTGCAACTCCAGGTCGTATGGCGTGAGTTATATACTTCACAGCCAATGTGGTCCCTGAAAAACTGACAGCTCTCGGTATCCCACTCTGTAACCAGAGAGCAATGAGTGGCCCGATCATCAAAGCCATAGATCCTGCAGAGATCACGAATGCTAATTCGATACCTGTGTCCGTCGCACATGAACGTGAATGTGCCCTCTCGAGCCTTCCTGAGAATAGGATCCGTGTAATAGACACAACAAGTGGACAACAGCTATCGCACCAAGTCAGGATACTGATCATAACTCCTCATTGGCATCGTCCCTAGCCCTATTTGTCTCGTAACCTCTAGCACCTGACTGTCAATCCCAAGCATTTGACAGGTCTGGTAGTCTGCAAATCTCGTAGGCTTGAGAGTCATGTCATGCCACGCTTTGTAGAACAGCGTGTCATAATCGTCCCAAGTCTCAGAAACTGGCCTCTCCAAACACACATCACTCTCAGTTTCTGTCTTAGCATCATTAGCCTATACTCTAGTCACAGAAATCTTGTCCTGTTCTGCTTTCGGCCAAGGAGATTGCACTGTGCCAATCTCACCAATGTAAAGAGCAGGCATAGGTGATGTGCGTACGAACCAGTCGGCAGGTGGTTCACCAGTAGGCACATTCTGTCTCTTCCTCGGTGCCATCAGAAATCAAAAACACAGGAAATGAGGCCATGTTAGTCGCATTGAATATTCTGTGAAATCGCAGAGCAACGATCGTTGCTAGGCGATTTTTCAGTCTCTAAGTAACGATTCAAATCGCTCCTAAATTCGTTCCACAATCCTTTAAACAGCATGAATCTATCACTAGTCACCCTAAATCAAGTTTATAATAGCATGGCATCATCGTTTCCGCCCTAAAATTCTCTATTCCTAAAACCCTAAATCGAATCCGAAAATCAAGAAATTGAGACACATTACCTTGGATATGCTTCGAATGGGTTAGAAAAACAGATAAAGCGTGTAAAAACAAGGAGAATAACACTTGGAATTAACAAAAACGATGAAGAAATGAGAGATTTAGGTGATGAGAGTCTCAGTTGTACGGACGGCGAGAGTGGAGAAGAAGAGAAGAGAAAAGGGTTTAAGGCACTTACCTCGATCGTGGTTGCAACGACCGTTGCGGATGAGCAACGATCGTCGCTCGTGAACCGAATTAATTCCGGTTTAGCGCGCGTACCTTAATTTTGCAATTTAAACGAGTTGCAACGACCGTTGCACAGGACCGCAACGATCGTCACAATGCGATCCCATCTCCTCGTCATAATCTCCTTGCAACGACCGTTGCACAAGTGGGCAACGATCGTCACACATCTCCAGACTCGAGTTTTGTTTCTAAAATCTTAGCAAAACAAAATCAAAACGTAAGTTCTGTTGGTACTGGATTTCCCTTTAGGAAATCCGGCCCATTAACTGACAAGACAGAGGCCCGTAAAACGAGCCCATTCCAGAATCAAAGACAGACAAAAGAGCCGAATCCTTCGATGGGCCCAAGCGAAACAAACGCCCTGGCAAGGCCCAGACGATGCCGAAGCCGGAGACAATCGAGCTCGAGCTCGGCAGAAGATGACGTGGAGATAGAGCGACTCGGTCTTCGCCAGTTAAACTGATCCACATAAATCTCGGAGATCGTTACGATGACGAGGCCGAAATATCGGAACGAAGAGATCAGAGTCGAGACTATTTAAGAAGAGAAGTGGCGACTCATTAAAGACATTCCAACCTAGGCTAAGAACACTTCGATTAGATAGCTCGATTTTATACTTTGTACTCTCTTCTCGACTGTGTTTGTTCTATCTCGACGATCAATCTCAATAAAGTCTTTGATTCATAGGAAACTATACCATTTCTATATCCAAAAGTCCAAATCCACGAATACAAATTCTTAGTGTGAATCCCGTATCTCACATTTGGCGCCGACTGTGGGGACATTCTATAGCCTTTCCTATCTTAAGAATCAGATCCTAGATCCGATAGATCGAGATGAATCCCGACCAAACTGGCTCTCCCAGCTCCACACCACCAGTTGACCGCCCTCAAACGGTCGACAACGTTCCTCAGAACACTACCGGGGTAAGAAACATGGGTCAGACCGACGGCGTGTTGACGAGCTCTGCCTCAGTCTCCTCGACCTCGGCACCAGCCGGCTCCGTCGCTCAAAAAATCGCGACGAGCCAGACTCCGATAAATGTTTTGTCAGGAACTAATGATCCGAGCAGAAACTGGGTGTGGATGAGAAATGACTCAATACCCACCCCAGGAGGGGGATCTGGAGTAACAAGACCCAATTCGCCACTACCTTCTGCTCCACAGAGACAAGGGCCAAGCGATCTTGCCGAGATCCGTTCGATGTTAAGCCTGTTGGTAGATCGAACGAGAAACAACGAGGCAAGAGCAAGGGCCCAAGAGATCGCAAACCGTTCTCTGGCAGCGCAGCTCGAGGAACAAGAGCGGCGCCTGAACGCCCGTCTTGAAGAGCTCGCTAGTCAAAGCCAAGGGGGCAGACCAACGCGAACTCCCATAAGTCCTCCACCGTGTACCCGCTTGGACTTCTCCCAGGTAGTAACTCCTCCGGGAACGTCGGGAAATTTCGGTAATACGTCAAATAGCGGCTTCCGCCCTACAATGACCCCTATCGCGATACCGACCCCATTTGGTTCGAGTTCAATGGTCACAGATCCAACCGGATCAAGAAACCGACCATTACCCGGGCCACCACCTTTCCCGAGTAACTCTAACATCCGACCGAGGCAACTAGGAGGTTCTGCCTTCGCCTTGAGCTCGGGACTCCTTAACGGATCAAACTCAGTTCAGTTCCGAACGCCCCAGGTCGATCAGACGAGGACGATCCCAACGATCGATCTCCTCGACCCTATTTTCCGGAACAAACGTCTGGTCAGGCACAAGTCCAGTTCGCACCCGCAGAGGGCGATGAACACGATATGCTTAGACAATACATTGAGCAGGCTAAAGCCCAGTTCAACAGTCTGAGCTCGAAAGTTCACATGGCGACGAGCATGGCTCCTGACATCGATCGAGTGATCGAAGAAACACAACAAACGCCGTTCACAGATCGGATTGCGTTTGCAAGGATCCGAGAGATCAAGAAAACTAAATTTCCAGAATTCTCTGGGAAATCAGACCCGAAAGCCAACATCAGGGCATTCCGACTAGCGATGGCAAGGGTGTACCTTATCGATGAGGAGAGGGAGCCAGCCTTCTGCAGGCTCTTCGCAGAAAACCTATCAGGCTCTGCCCTAGAATGGTTTGCCGGACTGGAAGAAAGGTCCCTTGACAACTTCACCCAGTTCATGACGGCTTTCCTCAAGCAATACTCCGTGTTCATCGAGGAAAAGACCACTGAGGCAGCCCTATTTGGCGTCTCTCAAAAACCCGACGAAACACTTCGCTCGTACATCGACCGATTTAAGGAAATAAAATCCAAAATCGCGAACCCACGAGACGAGGTAGCTATAGAAGCATTGAGACGGGGACTATGGTTCTCAACCAGATTCCGCGAGGAAATAACAGTCCGCGAACCTCAAACGCTCGATGACGCCCTCCATCGCGCATCGGCCTTTGCTCGCCTCGAGGACGAAACCACGGCCCTCAGGGAAAAACACCGGAAAGAAAGGAACCCGTCGGGCTCGCAGAATTCGAACTCGAAAAGGATTCCCGTAAATCAGGGAACGTCAACGCGGTCGAGAGCCCAAAGAGTTCGAAGAAAATCGAGTTCGACAAGGAAAAATTCTGTGATTTCCACAATAAAAGAGGTCACTCGACCGAGGATTGGTATACTCGAGCTAAAGCAGAGGCTCAAAAACAAGAGTCCGAAAGGAAAAAAGACTCTGAAGTCGAGGAGGAAACTCTGTCCGACAAAAAGGAAAACAAACAGACCAAGGAGTCGAACTCCAAAAAGCACTCTCAAAATAAACGGGAACGGTCAAAAGAGCCGGAATCTCCCGAAATACTCCCTCAAGGGTCGCGGAAGCGAGTCGAGTTCATCCTCGGCGAGCTTAACCTGAGCGGCACTCCGGGAGGTTCGGCGCTATCCCCGCCTCCGGCTCCTGCCAAAAGTTTACGCTCAAGAATCAATCTCCCTCGTCTCTGCGGGGGGGGGGGGGGGGGGGGGTGTATAGGCTATACCCCCTAAACGAATCGACTTCATATTCGGTGGCTCCAAGCTTTGCCGCGACTCGGTCAATTCGATCAAAGCTCTTCAAAGAAGAGTCGAGATCGACAGAGGGGGGAAAACCCCAATGTTGGGTCCAGACCACGAAATCATTTTCTACGAGAGCGAGACAAGTAATCTCGACAAACCACACGAAGACGCCCTCCTCGTTTGTCTAGTAGTGGGAGATGTCGAACTCTCAAGGATAATGATTAACACAGGAAGTTCGGTAGATGTCCTCTTTTACGACGTGTTCAAAAAGATGGACTTCAACGACTCCGAGATTGTGGAAGAAAAGACACCACTAGTAGGTTTCGCTGGCGAGACGACATACTCGATGGGCTCTGTCTTCGCCCCAGTAATTGCTGGTGGAGTTCGGAGAATGACGGAGTTCGTCATAGTAGATCGGCCAGCTCCCTATAACGCAATCCTAGGTCGACCATGGATATACGACATGAAAGCGGTACCATCGACCTACAACCAATGCGTAAAGTTCCCGACTCCCAAAGGGATCAAAACCATTTACGGAAGTCAAAAGATTTCCCGTCATTGCTACATGAACGGATACAAGCAGATCGAGAAATCCCCTGCGTAGCAATTACAGAAAGAGGAGGAGCTCGCCACCATGCAGACCAAAAGGTCGAACGACCCCAGTCAAATAGGACCCCCAAAGGACCTCACGACTCAGGTCTGCATAGACGAGGCTCATCCCAAAAGACTCGTTGGCATCGGAAT
Organism: Orychophragmus violaceus; assembly: GCA_030180135.1. NCBI lineage: Eukaryota > Viridiplantae > Streptophyta > Magnoliopsida > Brassicales > Brassicaceae > Orychophragmus > Orychophragmus violaceus. The sequence continues at coordinate 28,629,209 of CM058230.1, read as the reverse complement.
CGACCTATCAGAGCCGGTTAAAAACGAACTGGTCTCTTTTCTCAAAAAGAACGTCGACTCCTTCGCCTGGTCTTCAGCAGACATGAAAGGGATCAATATCGACGTAACCAGCCACGAGCTGAATGTCGACCCAACCTACAAACCGGTAAGACAAAAGTGTCGAAAACTAGGTCCTGAGCGGGCCAAAGCCGTCAATGACGAGGTCGATCGGTTATTAAAAATCGGATCGATCAGAGAGGTCAAGTACCCCGACTGGTTCGCGAACCCCGTGGTGGTTAAGAAAAAGAACGGAAAGTGGAGGGTATGTGTAGACTTCACGTATCTCAACAAAGCATGTCCAAAGGACAGCTTCCCACTCCCGCACATCGACCGACTGGTCGAGGCCACCGCTGGACATCAGCTGCTATCCTTTATGGACGCGTTCTCAGGGTACAATCAAATATTGATGAACCCTGAAGACCAAGAAAAGACTTCGTTCATAACGGATCGAGGCACGTACTGCTACAAAGTCATGCCCTTCGGACTGAAAAACGCAGGAGCAACTTACCAACGCCTCGTCAACAAGATGTTTTCAGGACTCCTAGGCAAAACCATGGAAGTCTACATCGATGATATGCTGGTAAAATCTTCCAGGTACGAGGATCACATCCTGATATATCATGGTTTTTACCCATTTTATACCATGATATAGATGTGTTTTTAGTGTCTTTTGTGTTCGTTTAGAGTCTTTTACAGGTTTAATCAGGTTTGGAGCTAATTGGAGATATTTGGAGCATTTTGGGACTTTTGGGACGTTTTGGCCGAGAGCTTAACTCACTGTCCGATTTATTGATCAAGCATCGACCGACACACATTGTGCATCGGTCGACACACTAGCGAGATGGGCCGTACGCGTCGGTTTAACAAGTTATGAAGATTTGCAAAGAGGCCCAGAATAGTTCCAGTATTTACACAGAAGCCCCAGCCGAGATTAGGCTTATATATAGAGGATTTTGGTGTTTAATTTACTTACGCTTTCATACTTAGAGCTAAGAGATTTTTAGAGCTTTTGGGGCTGATCTATTTCCTGTATTCACTTATTTTGGAGAAGATTTCGAACCCCTTTGATATTTTATTCTCTTATATGCAATCTATTATTTCTATGATTATGTTTTCATCAATCATGTCTGAGTAGATCCATAGTTAAGTTTAGGGTTACTCATTAGGGTTTGATGACTTGCTAGACTTGTTTAATTCAGTTAAGGATTCATATGATTAGAATGTTCTTCAAACTAAATTGTGCTTAATGATAGTTCTAACCTGATCAATTAGAATCTAGATCTTATGTTGCTAAATTCGACACGAGAGTGTGTTTTAGAATCTGAACTATTTAGGTTGAGCAATTAAATTATTCGCAAAGAGATTTGGTTTAGTTTAATTGTGAACATATCGAACTTGAACTTAATGCTAGTTTAATCTGTTAGTAATTGCAAAGAGATTTGGGTTGCTGCACTTAGACTTAGAGAGTTTTCGCAAAGAGATTTGGTTAATTCGATTTCCGTGATTTGAGTTCTAGAACTGAGTATAATTTGATCCTGACTGATTAACTTGTCTGCTTGTCTGATTTCCTGAGAATACCCTAGGCTTGACGCTTTTAGTTTATTGCTTTCACAACCAACTTGCTACTGTTTACTTTCTTGCTTCGCAATTTATTTACTTCACCATCTGCTTATTTCTAGTATTAATCTCTACTGTTCTGATCTATTGAGACCTAGTGTCCCTGTGGATTCGATAACCCTATATACTACTTTGACGATACTGTGCACTTGCAGTTTAGAATAGGGTAAAACTTAGAACCTATCAAGTTTTTGGCGCCGTTGCCGGGGACTCTTAGAGTCTTCGATAGGAAATAACTTAGGGTTTTTACTAGAAATTTTTCTTTTTATTTTTGTTTTTTGTTTTTATTTTTTATAATCTGCTAACTTTTTCTCTGTTTCTTTCTGTCGCAGGTACGACTTTCGCCTTGCGTCGATCGTTGCATCCCTTGCGTCGATCGTCACTAGGCGGTTCTGAGATTGAATCGATCGTTGCACTGATAGCATCGATCGTTGCTGGACGATTACAAACAGTTTATGCCACTACAACAAATATGATCATTGACGGCGCGAAAATTATGCTATCATATGTCATACATAGCGTTTTCACGAATGCTATGTTATCCGCAGCTATAATAGGTGCGACACATACGATAGCGTGTTTTTAGTATGCTATTATATGTGAATAACGATAGCAGTATTTTAATGCTTTTGTTTATATTTTTATAGCGTTTCGGATTTTTCTGGAAAAAATACGACATCTCAATATTCGTGCTATTGTTGGTCTTGCTATAATAGCATACTTTTATTGCCTTTAGATAGTCTATCATAGCATTTATTTATGCTTGTCATCAAACTTTGTACGAAAATGAAATCAATTATAAGTTTTGGACATTGCTATAGTATATGCTTTTCACATCTTATAATTGCTATTATTGGTTCAGTTATAGCTTTCAAAAAATGTTGTAAAATTATTACCCAGCTATATTTTATTGCTATGATTGAGGTAAAAGGTACGTTTGGTGCTATTATATAGAATGGTAAACATGCTATCTATTGTTACATAATTTACTCATAATACACATGAAAGTTAACATGATTCCAAACCAACTTCCATTACACATAGTTTTAAGATTCATACAATCCGAAAATAAAAGCATGATATCCAAAAACATACCACATCATGCATTACACAAGTTTTGGAATCAAAGTACAAAAGGGAAGTTCAGTTCATTGTTTAAACTACTTAAGACTAGCTAACCTGGACCATAGTTTCTTCATCCCCAGCACCTAGCAACATTCAACATTTTTCTATGAATCAGTATTGTATAACATAACTCTAAACGCATACAATGATCACAAATAATGCATCACACCAACTGAAGACTTACCACAGTTAGTCTAACTCAGAAGATCACCAATTTATCAATCGGCCAAGCAATAGATGAGCCATGTGCATCTCTCATATACTCTATTTCATCTGAAGGTCTCCAAACTGCAGCATCATCTATCTTCACAATGTCTACCCAAACTCTAGCAGCATCATTCCCCAAGCGGACAAAGTGGACCTTCTGTTCCGGGTCAACTGAATGCACACGACCTTCAGCAACAACTCGCTTTTTTCCTCCAATATCCATCAACTTGCACTTCTGATTCTCCTTGATAACTTCAGCTCCTTTTTTACGCTATCATGTGAACAATAACATACTTTAAACATCATAGAGAATATTAACAGAAGCTTCAAAAACACATAGCCAAATCAATTACCGGAGATCTTCTTGGTTGAGATTGTTCTCCTATTTGAATTTTCCTGATTGGAGATTTTAGACTTGCCGATGGATGGTTCTCAGGAGACTTCGAGATGGTTGATGCAGATTTAGTACCCGCATCTGGAGATGTCTGTGTAGGAGTCTTAAAAGCTGTTGCACCTGATGCTTTCCCTCCTGACGATTGTGCACTTGATACAGCTTTCTGTATTGGAGAACTCTGATATGCTTCGTCTGAGTTGCTTCCGAAGACAACTTTGGTGACTGGCCAAGCAACAAAAGACATTATACAATCATCGAGGTGTGACATATTTAGTGTAGGCCTCCATAAAAATGTTTCCGGAATATGCACGACATCCACAAACACTTTCACTGCCATTGGTCCAAGTGGAAGTCCATTAACCAACGCCTTTGGCTCTTTTGTTTGCCAACGTCCCTCAGCAACAACAACATTATCCGAAGACAAATCTAGAAGCTGACATTTGTTGTAAGAATTAGTTCTGGGTCCCTGTACACACACAAAAGGAAACACTCATTATGTTGTAGTCAAAACTAGAAATAACAATCAATATCACAAAAACTATACTATGAAAACAACCAATCAGATATAATCAAAACTGTGAATAACAAATATTACCAGTGGCATAATTTCTTCAGTTTGTAGTCCCTGCTCTAAGTTAATACACTTTGAAGTAGGCCAAGCAATCATCTGTCCAACAGCATCTCTAAAGGTAAACATATTAGTCGCAGGTCGCCACAGGAATGCTTCTGGTACCGTAGCTGTCTCCACCAATACTTTAAGATCCGTAGGACCTAAGCGAGAGTCATTGATCATGTCTTCAGGATCAGAAGAAATGATACGACCTGTGGCAACTTCGTCATTTCCACCAGTCCAGTCAATCAAGACACACTTTGGTAGAGATCTTTTGTTCACACTCTACAATAAGATTCATTGGTAAGTATGAGTGCCCAATAAAACCAGACTATAAGTAAAAAAAGATAAACACTATCTTAGACAAATGACTTACTCTCACAGCTGAGTTTTCACCATCCTCAGGGTCTTGTCTCTGAATCATAGAAAAAAACTCAGTCAAATAGCAATTATAACCATGAACATATTAACTTCTGAAGACAGAAGATGTTTAACCTGCTTCCTCAGTTTAGCAAGTTCAGATTCCAGCTCATTGACCTTTTTCTCTAGGTGAATTTGGTTCTCCTCCATTTTTGCCATACATTTGTTCTTAACTTCGAAGCAGGCCAATTTAGTCTTACTCATATTCCTGCCCATAGCCCTCATACGTCCAGGGTTATCCGGTCCCAGAAGTTGGCTGAGTGCATCATCGCCTTTGATTGTTGCATTTTCAGGTTTGTCACTGTGAATAAGCTCAGATGCAGTTTTCTGCATACAAGTTTGCATGTAAGTTTATTCATTACTCTCTAAAATTAATAAGTGATTCTATTAAAAGCGCAGACTGTATAACTCACAAGTTTCTCAGCCGCGTTAGTATTCACCGGTGTGCCATCTTTTTTGGTCCTTGACTTAACCCAAACTTGTATCCTTGTCACATCAGATGGGTTAGCACTTTCATGTTTCTACAACAACAAATAAAAAGCATTAGACAGATAAGCACCTATATTAAGATAAACACATAAAGCAACTCAAATGTATCGTTCTTACCATCTCTTCGGTTAGCCTCACCATACCCTTGCGACTACAAGTATGAGGAATCTGTTTGCGTCTTCTCTCTTTGTAACTATCACTTATAACCTAACATATGAAAGTAGTAAATAATCATATATCTTATACATTAGCCTCTACTATCTTAAAACTCAGAACATATAAGAGAATACCTTGAATGCTTGGCTGGTTTTAAGCTTTACAAACTTACGCCAATCTACTGGGTCAATGTTCTTTGGTCGTAAATTCATCCGCTGTTGGTTATTAGCAGCATCATTAATTTGACTAACTAGCCGTGACTTGGAAGATCTCCACAGACAACTCATTTGCCTTAACACTGCTGTCTTCTGATACTCCTCATCAAGATCAAACCTCGCCTGTTCACAAATGCAGATTATTGGAAATATAATCTTGTTTACATAAATCTAACATATATGTAATTCAAATCAACTACTACCTGGACAGATTTCCATAGAACAGTCTTGACTTCTTCTCCAAGATGTTTCCAACCATCAAGTGTGACAGGAACATGTTCACGAACCAGAGGACCTAAGTACGAAGACAACTTAACAGATCCAGGACCATATGGTTCTCCCATCATATTGAAACTAACTCGTATTCTGCTGTCTGGATCCCTTGCTATGTCCTTCATCTTTGTTGGACCACGCTGCTTCTTACGTGCAGGCTCAGCGACAGTGTCATGTCCTTCCGATAATTCAACCTCGCCTTCAGGCTCATCGACGTTGTCTGGCACCACATTCGTTTGAGGCTGAATATCTTGCTCTGGATGCTGCTGTCCTTCCAATACATCATTGTTTTCTACGGCAGTCCCTTGTTCCACAGTCTGTGGCTCCAATACATCATCGTCTGGTACGTTAGTCCCTTGGTCCACAGTCTGTGGCTCCATTGTACAGACAAATTCAACCTCATCTTCTGTCTGTTTCTTCTTTCCTCTGCCTTTTTTTCTCGGACGGCCCATTTTGAATCACCTGAAACATTAAAGGAGATATTAGAAACAATTAACGAATACAACAAATTAAACACATAAACAGAACAATCAATTCAGACATTCACATACAATCAACTTAACAGAACAATCAATTCAGACATTCACATACACAGAAACAGAACAATCATTTCAGACAAAATAAACACAGAACCATTCAATTATAAAACTAATATAGAGATAAAGAAACTACATTTCAGACATATATGCCTTCACAATCAGTTCGAGCATTTTCATCCTCATCCATATCAACATTGATGCCAACATCCATGTCAACATTAATAGGTAGTGGCCCAATTTCAGCATGCCCATCTTGATAGTCTTCTTTACTATATTTTCTTGAGGGACCATGCATAACAACATACCAACAAGAATCCTCATCCTCCCTTGAGTAGAAAACTTGTTTTGCATGCGATGCTAATATGAATGGATCTTTTAAAAAAGACACTTGATTCTGGTTCAAGTTTACTAGTGTGAACCCATCTTCTATCTTCACTCCGTTGCCCATTACTGCCCATTGACACCGGAATAAAGGAACGTAGAACACATTGTAGTCCAATAAGATTATTTCTGTTACTCTGCCGTAATATGACACTAGATCAACCACTTGTGAATTGTCTCTTGCACTAGATCTGCAGACTGCCGTAGCCTCATAGAAAACACCACTATTCTGGCTCTTCCTATCGACATTAACTGTGTGGAAGCGTTGCCCATTCACTACGTATCCTGTATATGACCGTGCGCTACTACGTGGACCAAATGCCAGCCACTTCAGAGTTTCTCCATGTCCAATAGAGTCAAGTGGAATCTATTACATTAAATAGTGAGTTAGATACTAAATAATGTACACTACCATCTGACATTCCAGCAGAAATAAGACTTGCCTGTTTTTTAAGCCAATCTGGAAAATTTTGAGTATGTGTACTCCATAGAACTGATGCATCTCGTCTACACCGGACATTAGAATCTTGTAAATATTGCAGATGCTCACTAGTATGCAAATTGGATAGTAGGAAACAGTTAGTGTCATATGTGAATATTAATATATTCATTGGAGTGTAAACATATGGTACTTACTCCACATAGGGGTCTACGACAGCCATATTTTGTATGACTGCTAGATGGGCTATCTTCTTCTCTGATTCAGATAGAGTGATTTGAATGCCTGCTGATATTGGACGACCTTCTAGGATTGAGTTGCTTTCATATTCAATGTTCCTAACTTGTTTTTCTTGCACACATGTAGTCTTTTTCAGAAAATCACTACAAAACTGGATGCATTCTTCTGCAAGATAAGACTCCGCGATACACCCCTCTGGTCTTGCAGGGTTTCTGACAAAATCTTTCAGCACTTTCATATATCTGAAAGTGTGAACAATGATATCTTAGCATCAAAAGAACTAACGTTAAAACAAAGAAACGAGCTGTGAGGAGGAATTATGACCTTTCGAATGGGTACATCCATCTAAAGTGGACTGGACCTCCTAATCGAGCTTCCCTTCCTAGATGTACCGTCAGATGCACCATGATATCAAAGAAACTTGGAGGAAAAAATCTTTCGAACATACAGAGTGTCTCAACAATTTCAGCTTCCATCTTCAAAATCTGTTCTCTGTCAATTACTCGCTGACACAAGTGGTTAAAGAAGGCACATAAGCGTCCAATTGCCAATCTAGGGCCCTTAGGCAACAGACCTCTAAGTGATATCGGGAGAAGCTGCTGCATCAACACATGATAATCATGTGATTTAAGCCCTCCAACCTTACAATCATCTAATGATACACCTCTTGATATGTTTGAACAGTATCCATCCGGGCCTTTGAAGTCAAATAACCTCCTACAGAAAATTTTCTTCTCTGTTTTGGACAAAGACCAAGGAGCTGCGGGTAAATATGTTCTTTTCCCTCGGGTGTTAGGGTGCAGATCCTTCCTAATACCAAGCTCTTCCAAGTCTTTACGAGCTTGAAGACCATCCTTAGATTTCCCACAATGCAATAATGTAGCCACAATACTGGCAGCCACATTCCTTTCCACATGCATAACATCCAAGTTATGTCTAACCGGGAGTTCCTCCCAATAAGGCAGCTTGAAGAAGATTGATCTTTTTTTCCATCTTGACAACTCCTCCTCATCTAATATGTGTTCTTCCTCTTCCTCTTCATCTGATTCTTCTGAAAAACCATCACTGTCTGCATCTGACAAAGGCATTTCCTTCCTTTTTCTCTTAGTTGCAGACTTCTTTAAATTACCAAAGTCATTTTTGAAACCTCTCAGATTTCTTGAAATTTCTTGACCAGATAATATTCTACCCCTTCTATTAAGTTCAACCTTTCCATCAAACCAAGATTTCTTTCCCCTATAACTGTGCGCTGGAGGCAGACCCTTTCTGTGACCCATATACACATGCTTTCGACTGTGCTTCAACCACATACTTTCTGTGTTTTTGCCACACAAAGGACAGCCCATTTTACCCTTGACTTTGCAGCCTGAAAGATTCCCATACGCAGGGAAATCACTGATGGTCCAGAGGAGCATTGCCTTAAGTGTAAAAGTGGATTTACTAACAGCATCATATGTTACCTCTCCAGTGTTCCATAAATGGCTGAGATCCTCTATGAGTGGTTCTAAGTAGACATCAATACTATTGCCAGGTTGTTGTGGACCGGGTATCAAAAGTGTAAGCATTATGTTCTCCTTCTTCATACATAAGTCTGGTGGCAAGTTGTAGTTCACTAATAACACAGGCCAACAACTATACCTTGTGTTCTTCATGTTGAATGGATTAAATCCATCTGTTGAAAGTCCTAGTCTCAGGTTCCTTTCTTCAGCTGCAAAGGAAGGGTATTTGTCATTCATCTGGTCCCAAGTGACTGAATCAACGGGGTGACGCAGTTTTCCATCACTGCTCTTGTTATTAAAATGCCACCTCAGATCCTTAGCCATTTCCTCAGTCCTAAACATTCTCTTCAGTCGTGGGATAATCGGAAAGTATCGTAAAACTTTCTGTGGCACACCTTTTTTCACTTCACCAGTATGGATGTTAGTCTTCCATCGAGAGGCCTTGCATTTTGGACAGTTATCGAGCTTCTTGAACTTCTTTCTGAAAAGGCAGCAATCGTTGATACAAGCGTGAATCTTCTGGTAACCCATATCAAAGGATTTTAAAAACTTTTTAACATCATATAGTGATGTGTGTAACACATTATCATGTGGTAGCATCTCAGGCAATGTCTCTAGCAGATCATTGAAGCTCTTGTCAGACCAGCCATTCTGTGTCTTAAGCCTGAACAGTGAGACGATTGCTGATAGCTTGCTGTGGTTTACACAAGTTGGATATAGAGGCGTTTCAGCATCAGCGAGCTTTGCTAGAAACTCATCCTCTTTCCTATCTTCACCCTCTGCAATCTCACCCAAGGCAGCTCTGGTACCAAAGTCTTCATCCGTAAAATCTGCAGCTCGATAAAGCCCGTATATCTCTTCATTCCACTGACTTAATTTGCTTTCACCTCCAACCACCGAGTTCGTCTCTCCATGATGAAACCAATCCGCTCGCCTCTTATAAGCCTCATCCATACCCCTTCTTACTAGGTGATCCACTACCACACTGCCTGGATGACGATCGATATTACGGCAGTCTATGCAAGGACATATAATCATGTCGACACCTCCCAAAACAGCAGCAACAGCCCGTACAAAATTGGAAGCTCCTCTCTCATAAGCAGGATCAACTCTTCATCGCAGAGTTTAAAGGGAAAAAACAAACTAGTAAAGACCTTAACTCCTACTAAAAACTAAAATTTTCAATTAGGATCCTCACCTGCATAGATGAACCCATGTCTTGTCCACCATTTCAATTACTAGCTTTAATAAACCTTTAGTATCATATTAACAAATCAGAGATGTATAAAGAATTTTTCAGCAGACAAAATCAATTATTTTCAAGCAAAACACAAATAACTTTATCTTAAACATAACTCATTGTTATTGGTCTCAATAATCATTCTCAAAAACAGAAACTATGATACATGACTAGTGTGCTAAGTCTAGCTTTTAACAGCATGTTAACAATGAAATTCATTGACAATCAAACACCAAATTTTGAAGACACAGTGTATATTGTTATTATAACTTTAAAATAGAGAGTGTACTAACCTGTCATATGGTAAGAACATAAGAGAAGCTTCAAAAATCCCATTAACGCAACAATCAACACTTGCAAAACAGAAATACATGAAGTTATATTATGTTATATTTGCTAGAATTCAAAACTATGAAACAACATATTATATTTCGGTTCATGGTCTCAGTTACTTCCGATTACAGTAGGATGAGTTTCCAACAACATACGAACTCCATTAAGCAGCTTTTGTTAAAAGGTTAAATCAACAAATGGGTCTAAGACTACTCTCCCTATCCAATTTTTTTATCCATAATCAACAATTTTCAGTTCAGTAGAAGATTTGGACCACACGGATCTAAGACTAAAAGAAATTCAGAGCAAACAATGAAAATATCTAATCAACACCTAATACATTCGAAATCAGCATGCAAACAATGAAAATATCTAATCGATCCCTAATACAATCAAAATCGAGCAGCGACACGGGTAAACTGAAAGTAGAGAAAAGTAACAGTGAAATCAACATGCAAACTATGAACAATCAAAATCGAGCAGCTATACATTCGAAATCACTCCGATTTGATGTTCAGATTCAAGAAACATAGAGTGAAGAAGTGAAATCACAGGAAGAAAAAAACAGAAAATCAGCTGGTTAGGAGTACTCGCCGTCGATTAGAGCTCAATCCCGACGGAGATGAACGGAATCTGGGCAGGAATAAGTTCGACAGTGACGGCGAGAAGACCAATTGAAGGTCTGATGAAGCTATTCTGAGTAAATGAGAGAGGGAAAATTTTTGTGAGTGAGAGGGAAATTTTTGTGAATGAGAGAGGGTTTTCGATAAAGGGGGAAACGAAGGTTAGGGCCAAAAAAAATGAAAATTTGCCTAAGTGTTTGGCGGGTCTAGTTATTTCAGCTTCGCGCTTAATGAAATTAGGGGACAGCATTTATTAAATGCTATGATAGGAAACAGACAATAAAAAAAATATCAACGATAGCAGTGTAGTAAAATGAGCTATAAACATCTGCTATGAATGAGGACTTTTTTTGTAGTGTGCCAACGCAGAAAACTCGAAGTAATCCGAACTCGAGCTTAGTTAATCTCGGACTATAGGAACTTGGACGTCTAGAAAGAACTATCAGAAGAGAAAAGAGAGAGAGAATGGTACGAGAACGTCTGATCTTGATACCAGATGCTGAAGGTACCCTGAGGGACCGAGATAACAACCCGTACAATGCTGCTGGGCATCGGGTTGATGCTGAAGGGAACGTGATCCCTGACCCACCTGAGCCACAACCGCAGGCGCAAGCCCAAGGACAGGCCCAAGGTAGACAGATGGTTGTCCATGAGAGGACTTTAGCTGAATACAACAGACCGGATGAGTTTCATAGAAACCGGTCAGCTTTAGTGCTTCCTGCTTTTGAGAGGAACGATTTTGAAATCAAAACCATCTACTACTCGCTGATGAGACATAATGCATTTCATGGTTACCCAACGGAGCAGCCTATGGACCACATTGATTCGTTTGAGGACGTAGTCACTGGCATGAAGTATGATGGAGTCTGCCCGGACTATCTGTTCCTTAAGCTCTTTCCGCACAGTCTTGCTGGAGACGCTAGTGCATGGCTAAAGCAGCTGGCACCTGCTCAGTACACTACTTGGGCAGCTTTAAAGAGTGAGTTCCTGCGTCACTTCTATGATGATGCGCACTCAGATCAGTCCAGACAGGACATACTCACCTTTTCCCAAGGAGCTGTGGAACCTTTAAAGACTGCATGGATGAGATTTAAGCAGTATCAGCGTGACTGCCCACACCATGGATTCACTGAGGTTCAGTTGATTGACATTTTCTTCAGAGGCATAGATCTTCCATATCAGTATGCACTGGACAATTCCAGTAATGCTAACTTCAACACCATGACTCCTACACAAGCTAAACAGTTGATTGAGAATCTAATAGGCAGCAACAGTTGCAAGACTATGGATGAGAGGAGGAAGAAATCTGGTGGAAGTGTAGAGATTTCTGACATAGCTGATATGAGATCTAGGCTGGACACTCTCTGCAATCTTCTGGCTGAGAAGAAAGGAGTACACTTTGCACAAGAAGTAGAGATTCTGGGGGCTGATGAAGAAAACAAAGAAGAAGATGTGAACTACATAAGTGGTTCTGGTTTCCAAGGAAACAGGTTTGGATATCAGTCTGGGAACAGATTTTCCGGTGGAGGACAAAGGAGCACCTTCACAGGAAATCAGAGAACCTATGGATCTTCGTCTTATCAGACTCCTCCTGCATCCACTGCTCATAAGAGTAAGATAGAGATAATGCTGGAGAATCAGATTAAGAGTGCTGCAGACTTCAACAAAAAGGTAGATAAGGTCTATGAGGAGCTGAATGGGAAGTTTGAATTCCTGAGCACCCACGTGAAAGAGCTTGATGCTAAGGTTGCAAGAATTGCTGGACATACTCAGAGGGAAGATGGATATCTTCCAGGACGAACTGACGCTAATCCCAAGTACCAATGCAATGCAGTGACTTTGAGAAGTGGTAAGGAACTGTTACCTAAACAAAACAGGCAGCTGAGCGTTGAGGAACTCGTGGAGATTGAAGAATTGGAAGATGAAATTCGTGACATTCACGATGCATCGGTCGATGCACCCAAGCAACGGTCGACGCAAAGCGATAACGTAGAAACTGTCGTCGCGAAGTCGCCCAGCAACGATCGACACAATTCCAGTGACGGTCGATGCAATGGGACTGCTGAGGATTCAAAACCAGAGAAATCAAAACAGTCGACCGAAAGAGTTTACAAGCCTAAAATACCCTATCCCAAGAATCCCAGGAAGGCTAAGAACGAGAGGCAGTATGCCAAATGCAAAGAGTTCATAAAAAAGGTAAAGGTTGAAGTACCTTTGCTTGACTCCATGGATACCTCGCCTATGATGAGGAGATGCCTTAAAGATATGATTGCTGGAAAATGGACTGATGAAGAAAGTGTGATGATGATCAGTGAGGTATGCAGTGCAGTAATTCAAGGCAGAACTCCTGAGAAGTTAAAAGATCCTGGGAGCTTTGTATTAGATTGTACTATCTACAGGGAGAGATTCGAAAGATCCCTATGTGATCTTGGTTCCAGTGTGAATCCTATGCCTCTCTCGGTTGCTAAGAGGCTCGATATGACTGATTTCAGACCCACTAGGATATCACTGGTTCTAGCAGACAGAACGATCAGGATTCCCGAAGGAGTATTGGAGGATGTGCCTATAATGATTGGCCAATGTGCGATTCCCACTGACTTCGTGGTTCTGCAGTATGGACAGGAACCAAAGGATCCACTAATTTTGGGCAGATCTTTCTTAGCTACAGCTGGTGCGATGATTGACTGTCAGAGAGGTAAAATAGTTCTGAATGTGGGTGATCTGAAGATGAGTTTTGATATGAACAAGCTGGTAAAGAGACCAACCATCGACGGACAGACTTTCTATGTGGACACACTTGGTGAATTAGCTGCAGAGTACTTTCACCAGTCCCATGCTGAAGATCCACTAGAAAGAGCTTTACTGAGCTCTATAATGGAGTTGGAGTACCTGCAGGACGAGCCAGCAATGTGCTATACAAGACTGATGGATTCTGTTGAAGTTGCAATGCAGGTGGAAGTATCTGACGCGACGATGCAACGATCGACACTCACCAAGCATCGGTCGTTGCAAGGCGACGCAGACTGGGTAGAGGAAAAGGCTCCGAAAATAGAATTGAAACAACTTCCATCCGGGCTAAGGTACGCGTTTCTTGGACCGAATTCAACTTATCCAGTGATAGTTAACGCTAGTTTAAACAACGCAGAGCTCACTTTACTGCTAAGCAAGCTGCGCAAGCATCGCAAAGCTCTTGGCTATTCTCTTGATGACATTTCAGGTATCTCACCAGAGCTGTGCATGCATCGGATACACCTTGAGGATGAGTCTAAGACATCTGTTGAGCATCAGAGAAGGCTTAATCCTAATCTGCAGGAAGTGGTTAAAAAGGAGATTATGAAACTCCTGGATGCTGGAATCATCTATCCTATTTCAGACAGTGATTGGGTAAGACCAGTCCATGTAGTGCCTAAGAAGGGCGGAGTTACAGTTGTGAAGAATGAGAAGAACGAGCTGATACCTACTAGGACTGTAACGGGACACAGGATGTGCATAGATTACAGGAAGCTGAATGCTGCAACCAGAAAGGATCACTTTCCCTTGCCTTTCATCGATCAGATGCTGGAGAGGTTAGCCAATCATCCTTACTACTGCTTCCTCGATGGATACTCAGGTTTCTTTCAGATTCCTATCCACCCAGAAGATCAGGGAAAGACTACTTTCACTTGTCCATATGGCACATTTGCTTACCGTAGGATGCCTTTTGGACTCTGTAATGCTCCTGCCACTTTTCAGAGATGCATGATGTCCATATTCACTGATATGATTGAGGACTTTATGGAGGTATTCATGGATGATTTCTCAGTCTATGGATCATCTTACAATGAATGTCTAGATAATCTGTGCAAGGTGCTGACTAGGTGCGAAGAAAAACACTTGGTCCTTAACTGGGAAAAATGCCACTTTATGGTCAAAGATGGCATTGTTCTTGGACATAAAGTATCTGAAGCAGGAATCGAAGTGGACCGCGCTAAGATTGAGGTAATGTCAAATCTTCAGGTGCCTGATTCTGTTAAAGCTATTAGAAGCTTTCTTGGACATGCTGGTTTCTATAGGCGTTTCATCAAAGACTTCAGTAAGATTGCTAGGCCACTAACTGCTTTGCTGTGTAAGGATACCAAATTTGAGTTCAATGCAGACTGTCAGACTGCATTTGAACAGATCAAGCAGGCATTAGTGAGTGCTCCAATAGTTCAGCCACCAGATTGGGATCTACCTTTTGAGGTTATGTGTGATGCAAGTGATTTTGCTGTAGGAGCTGTTCTAGGACAGAAGAAGGATAAAAAGCTTCATGCTATCTATTATGCTAGTAGGACACTAGATGATGCGCAGAGAAACTATGCAACCACGGAAAAGGAACTGTTAGCTGTTGTCTTTGCTTTCGAGAAATTCCGCCCCTATCTTGTTGGCTCCAAGGTGATTGTTCATACTGATCATTCAGCCCTGAAGTATCTGATGCAGAAGAAGGATGCTAAGCCAAGATTGTTAAGATGGATTCTATTGCTTCAGGAGTTTGATATTGAGGTGAGGGACAAGAAGGGAGTTGAGAATGGAGTTGCCGATCATCTTTCAAGGATGCTAGTTGAGGAAGACGTGCCCATAAACGATTATTTGCCCGAGGAAAACGTCAACATGATTGGTGCAGTTTTTCAGATGGATTTGGGAGGAGAGTTGCAGAACTGTCGGGAAAGTCGCACTGTGTCGATAGATGCCGCACTGGCAACGGTCGATACAAGTATCGGGGAAGCAACGATCGACCCATGCACACGCAACGATCGATGCATACCTGATACGAGCCGAGAGTCCTTCAAGATCAGAATTGGGAATTATGACTTCGAAATCTCTGCTGTAGCAACCTCTGATCGACCATGGTATGCTGATATAGCTAACTACCTTGCTGCTGAGACTGAACCAGAAGATCTGAAGGGTTATGAATAGAAAATGTTCTTTAGGGAGCTTAGAAGGTACTACTGGGATGAGCCTTATCTCTACAAGCACTGCTCAGATGGCCTGTACAGGAGATGCGTTGCTGAATCAGAAGTTCCAGACATCCTCTTCCACTGTCATGGATCAGATTATGCTGGACATTTTGCTACATTTAAGACTGTGTCTAAAGTTCTACAAGCAGGTTTCTGGTGGCCTACAATGTTCAGAGACACTCATTCTTTCGTCTCTCAGTGTGATGTTTGTCAGAGGAGAGGGAAAATCAGCAAGAAGCATGAGATGCCTCAGAATTTCATTCTGGAAGTTGAGGTTTTCGATTGCTGGGGCATAGATTTCATGGGTCCTTTTCCCTCATCCTATGGGAATAAATTCATCTTGGTTGCTGTGGACTATGTGTCTAAATGGGTTGAAGCAATAGCTAGTCCAACCAATGATTCTTCGGTGGTCATTAAGCTGTTTAAGACCATCATATTCCCCAGATTTGGAGTGCCTCGTATAGTGATTAGTGATGGAGGATCTCATTTTATAAATAAGGTCTTCGAGAAGCTGCTGAAAAAGCATGGAGTTCATCACCGAGTCGCTACTCCTTATCACCCTCAAACCAGTGGACAAGTTGAGGTTTCTAACAGGCAGATCAAAGAGATCCTTGAGAAGACAGTTGGAAAGACAAGGAAGGATTGGGCAGCAAAGCTGGATGATGCATTATGGGCTTACAGGACAGCATTCAAGACACCACTTGGGACCACTCCATTCCATCTGCTATATGGAAAAGCATGTCATCTTCCAGTGGAGCTTGAACACAAAGCAGCATGGGCTGTGAAACAGATGAATTTTGATCTTAAGTCTGCTGCGGAAAGGAGATTAGTGCAGCTTAATGAGTTGGATGAGATTAGCCATTTTGCTTATGAGAACTCAAAGCTGTACAAGGAGAGGACTAAGGCATATCATGACAAAAAGATTGTCTCCAGACAATTTGAGCCTAATGATCAGGTACTTTTATATAACTCTCGTTTGCATTTGTTTCCAGATAAACTGAAATCAAGGTGGAGTGGTCCTTTCACAATCAAAGAAGTGCGTCCATATGGAGCTGTCGTTCTAACTGGTAAGGATGGTGTTGAATTTACTGTGAATGGACAGAGGGTGAAACATTATTGGGCTAAGGCCGATATTCCAGAAGGTCAGATTCTGCCTCTGGACGATGCACCCTCCACCTAGATCGGCTGAAACGTCAAGCTATTGACGTTAAAAGAGCACTGAGTGGGAGGCAACCCACTGTTTTCGTTTTTGCATTTTGATTTTAGTATTTTCATAGGGTTTTACGCTTGTTTCTGGTTTTGGTGAGTTTTGTTTGCAGGTTTCGGATTAAAACGCAGTGCGTCGATCAACACACCACTGTGTCGATCGTCACAATACGAAAGAATCGCATTGCAGCGATCGTTGCGGTCCTGAGCAACGATCGATCCCCAACGGAAATCGCACAGCAACGGTCGGTGCACCTAGTGCAACGATCGATGCCTGACTGCGACAGAGGTAAAAACCCGAGAGAACTAACCATTGCATTAACAAATTTTTATTTTCTTTCTTTTAACCAATCCCTTGCTTGACACTACTGGGGACAGTATGTCTTAAGTGTGGGGGAGGTTCTACTAATTACTTTCTCTTGTTTTCTTAAAGTCAGTTAAATTTTAAAAAATTGTTTTTTGAGTCAAAATTTGTTTAAGTAGGAAACAATGATTTTTTTGAGAAGATTAGCAGCATTTGCAGGATCTTAAGTAACCATTGGGATGAAGCTGCAGATTATCTATGACTATTAGAAAACCCAGACACAGATCAGCCTACTGAGAACACCTACATCGCTTCAGGTATCAGAAGATCTTTTACTGACTTCAATTTAATACTGACTTAGATTCTCTCACCTAAGGGCTTGGTATACTTTATGTCGGACTCCCTTGTTGGTTCTGACACAGCCTGTAAACCTGTCCTATTTGGTTCCCTTCTCCCCTTCCATAAAGTAAAAAAAAAAAAAAAGATAATAAATTGCGGATGAGTTAGTAACTCCGAAGTGGTCATGGGAATGGTAGCAAACACTATTTTCTCTCATGTGATCCATGGAATGTGTCCAAAGTACACCCCAAAACGGGAAGAACACTGATAAAAAAAATAAAATGATACCCAGTGGGGAAAAATCAGTTGTTAAGGAAGGGAAAGAGAAGAAAGGGACTAAAGAAAGACAGTTTGGTGGTTTAGAGCTGGCAAGGTAAGAGTCCATGTGCCTTTAGATCGATACCCCTTAGGTGAAACCGCACTTAAATATATGCAGAAGTCAGTATGGAGAATTTGAATGCGTGAATGTGATTGTGGCGTTTACTTAGGACAGTTGCTAAGTGTGGGGGAAGTATATGTTGGTCTTGATGTCTGTGGATTGATTCTTTCATGTGGATTACTAAGGGGAATCTGAATGCTGCTGCTTCTACGATAAAATGAGTTTCTGAAGAGTTTTCAAACCTCTTCACCGCATTTTAGTTCTCTGTTTTGCTTGAGGGCAAGCAAAGGCTAAGTGTGGGGGAGTTGATATATCATGGTTTTTACCCATTTTATACCATGATATAAATGTGTTTTTAGTGTCTTTTGTGTTCGTTTAGAGTCTTTTACAGGTTTAATCAGGTTTGGAGCTAATTGGAGATATTTGGAGCATTTTGGGACTTTTGGGACGTTTTGGCCGAGAGCTTAACTCACTGTCCGATTTATTGATCAAGCATCGACCGACACACATTGTGCATCGGTCGACACACTAGCGAGATGAGCCGTACGCGTCGGTTTAACAAGTTATGAAGATTTGCAAAGAGGCCTAGAATAGTTCCAGTATTTACACAGAAGCCCCAGCCGAGATTAGGCTTATATATAGAGGATTTTGGTGTTTAATTTACTTACGCTTTCATACTTAGAGCTAAGAGATTTTTAGAGCTTTTGGGGCTGATCTATTTCCTGTATTCACTTATTTTGGAGAAGATTTTGAACCCCTTTGATATTTTATTCTCTTATATGCAATCTATTATTTCTATGATTATGTTTTCATCAATCATGTCTGAGTAGATCCATAGTTAAGTTTAGGGTTTCTCATTAGGGTTTGATGACTTGCTAGACTTGTTTAATTCAGTTAAGGATTCATATGATTAGAATGTTCTTCAAACTAAATTGTGCTTAATGCTAGTTCTAACCTGATCAATTAGAATCTAGATCTTAGGTTGCTAAATTCGACACGAGAGTGTGTTTTAGAATCTGAACTATTTAGGTTGAGCAATTAAATTATTCGCAAAGAGATTTGGTTTAGTTTAATTGTGAACATATCGAACTTGAACTTAATGCTAGTTTAATCTGTTAGTAATTGCAAAGAGATTTGGGTTGCTGCACTTAGACTTAGAGAATTTTCGCAAAGAGATTTGGTTAATTCTATTTCCGTGATTTGAGTTCTAGAACTGAGTATAATTTGATCCTGACTGATAAACTTGTCTGCTTTTCTGATTTCCTGAGAATACCCTAGGCTTGACGCTTTTAGTTTATTGCTTTCACAACCAACTTGCTACTGTTTACTTTCTTGCTTCGCAATTTATTTACTTCACCATCTGCTTATTTCTAGTATTAATCTCTATTGTTCTGATCTATTGAGACCTAGTGTCCCTGTGGATTCGATAACCCTATATACTACTTTGACGATACTGTGCACTTGCAGTTTAGAATAGGGTAAAACTTAGAACCTATCACATCCCCCAACTAAAAGAATGCTTTACCATTCTCAATAAGTATGGGATGAAACTCGACCCAGCTAAATGTACCTTCGGGGTCCCTTCAGGAGAATTCCTCGGTTACTTGGTGACCGAAAGAGGGATCGAAGCGAACCCCAAACAGATCGCAACGTTCATAGAGATGAAATCTCCCAGAACAACGCGAGAAGTCCAGCGCCTAACCGGCAAAATAGCTGCTCTGAATCGCTTCATCTCAAGGTCGACTGATAAATGTCTACCCTTCTATCACTTGTTAAAAGCAAACAAAAAGTTCCTCTGGGACGAAAAGTGCGAAGAGGTATTCACTCAGCTCAAAGCTTACTTAAGCGAACCACCCATACTGGCGAAACCAGTAGAAGGAGAACCCCTTTACCTCTACCTAGCTGTCTCGACGGCAGCAGGAAGTGGAGTCCTGGTTCGCGAGGAACAAAACGAACAACGGCCGGTGTATTACATCAGTAAGACCTTGATCGATGCTGAAAACAGATACCCCGCCATGGAAAAACTCGCCTTAGTGCTAGTAACATCGGCTCGGAAACTCCGACCGTATTTTCAATCGCACTCGATCATAGTGATGACCTCTCTGCCACTGAGAACCATCCTTCACAGTCCAAGCCAATCAGGTCGATTGGTCAAATGGGCTATCGAACTTAGCGAGTACGACATTGAATACAAAGCTCGAACATGCCTAAAAGCACAAGTACTGGCAGATTTCATAATCGAGCTCCCTCCGACTATAGAACTCGACCCGACTTCGGCCCAAAGATGGAAACTCTACGTCGATGGAGCTTCCTCAAGGCAAGGGTCCGGAGTCGGAGTGAAATTAGTCTCTCCAACGGGTGAAGTACTAGAACAATCGTTTAGATTGGGCTTCGCCGCATCGAATAACGTGGCAGAATATGAAGCGTTAATAGCCGGGCTCAGACTCGCGATAGCCATAGGAGCCCGGGAAGTAAACGCCTTCAGCGATTCCCAACTAGTCACGAGCCAATATCATGGCGACTACGAGGCCAAAGACGAACGAATGGAAGCATACCTACGGGTAGTCCATACATTGGCCGAACAGATCGAATTCTTCGATCTAACACGAATCCCACGAGGTGAAAACACCGCAGCCGATGCGCTAGCCGCATTAGCATCGACATCAGATCCTAACCTCAAAAGGATCATACCAGTCGAAGGGATAGAAAAACCAAGCATCGACATAGCTCTCAAAGCTCTGTCCTTGAAAGAGGACGGTGTTGGAATTATGTCCAGTAATCTCTGTACTGTCTCTAGAAAGTAAGAGTATGTCAATGATCAGACATAAGTCATATAATACTGGGGGTCATGATGGCTTGCTAGAGTCCGCTCATGATCTATAAATCTTGGATTTATTGCCTTTATTATATGATCCCATATGGGTCACACGCCTAAGCTAACAGGAAAATGTGTAGGAACGGTTTAGCAGAAGTACGGTAAAAGTGCTAGGCATTTACTGTACTTAGAGAGACTAAAGGGCCTGATTAAATCTAAGGGATTTAATCAGACTAAGAATTGGGCCCAAAAGCCCATAAGAACTGGACAAGGGTTTTAATAAATAAAACTTGCCCTAGCTCTTATTTTTCTTAAGCTTCTGCGCCTCTCATCTCTCTCTCTGCGCCTCCCACCAGCTTGGTCTAGCAGCCAATTTCCTGTGCGTGCGTGTGTGAGCCTTTGGAGGAGCTATCTCTTGGTGGTTCTGCTGATCTCTGACCCGTACCTCCTCTTTCCGCTGCAAAACAAGGTAACAGGTGAGATCCTTTATGATTCTAGCAAGAGAACCTAGATCTGGCATGTTTAGTAGGATCAATTAATCTGATGAATTGAACCAGGAAATACTAAACGAATCCTTCAGTGGTATCAGAGCCATTGGTTCTGTTAGGATTTCTTGTTTAGAATCATGTTTAGGTTGTTTAGAAGTGTTTGAATCAATCTATTGATAAGAAAAACACTTAAGAAACAAAGAATTAAAACCTAAACTAATAGAAATCGCATGATCCAATCTATATTGAATTGGTATGCGTCGGAGTGTTGATCGCCAAAGGATCACACGTCCGGATCAAGTCGCGTCGCGTCATCCGATCATGGATCGGTATGCGCGAGAGATGGACCGCGATGATGAACCGATCGGAACGGCCGATCGCATGGATCGATCACGGATCGATGTCATGGATCGACAGCGATCGCGTCATGATCGCACGACCCGAGCTCGTCTCCCGTCCCGTCCCGTCTCTGTCGCGTCTCGACCCGACCATCGTCCCGATCGCTCGTCCCGATCGTCCCGTCCCGTCCGGCTTCACGTGCGGCTGTCCCGATCGTTCACTCGATCGTGTGAAGCTAGGGCAGACGTGATCGTGAACGGTTCACGTCCAATCGATCGGTTCGGTTTGTTTGACGGTTCGGTTTAAAACTTGATTAAAATTAATCGTCACGGTTTAATAAACAGACTTAATAAAATTTATTAAGTTCTGGTTAAACCGGGATAAGAAATCCAAAGTCGTAAAATTGGATTTAGTGCCTAAACCAGTGGTTTTCTAATTTGATTTGGTTGGACCAAATAAATTGAGAAAATCCGGTTTAGTAAATAACCGGTTGACAATTGTGGTCATCGTAGTAATTGATTTTGGTTAGACCAATTTTAATGAACCAGACCGGTTATGTCATCTAATTGGGCAATTGGGTTATGTCTTGGACATGGACCAATTCTTGGGCCTCGGGCCAAGAAGTTAAAACAATTGGGCCAATTATTTGAGTCTCTTCTTCAGATTTAATTTAAAATTTATTTATATAAAATTAAAATCGATTTTAAATTAATCTGTTTTCCAAAATCTGAAATTAGAAAGTTTCTTAGAATAGAAGTTTCTAGATTTGCATGTTTTGGATTTTAGGAAATTTCTATATTTAGAAAGTTTCCAATTTTAGAAAGTTTCCAAAATTAGTAGGTTTCCCAAAAAGGAAAGTTTCCCAAAATAGTAATCTTCTATTTTGGGATAAAATTTTAATAAACCTACAAACCTCAAACAATATCAAGCGTTGGATGTCTTGTCCAGTCTATGTCAGCTGTCGAAGCCCATTCAATTGTACTCATGGCCTTACAGTGTGAGGGTGTCTACTTTTGCGTGGGTAAGACGGTTTGTGATTCATAAATGTCATTGGGAGTCCCAGACATTAGTGATTACATGACTGTATAGTCTGGTTTTCTTGACTAGGCCATCGGGAGTCCCGGGCCTTGAGACATCAGAGTGGATTGGGCCTCGGGCCCAGATTCACAACCAAGAGTTATATCACGGATATAATTAGCCGAGAAAGGGCTTACCGATATAAGCTAAGGTTGGGTGACGGCCAGTGGCCCACTTTAATCTTAGTTATATGTGGATCTTGGAATCATTATATTCTATTGAGGGTAACTGATGTTATGGAATATAATGCGAGATTAATCATATTAAGTATAATACAAGATTAATCATATTGAACATATTAACTAAAATCCTTTTATCTTATATTTCAGCTATGACTACTACAAGCACTCAAAACACATTCTCAATCCGGTCTGTTCTCGAAAAGGAGAAGCTGACTGGAACGAACTTCCTGACGTGGTCAAGGAACTTGAGGCTGGTCCTCAAGCAGGAGAAGAAGGATTATGTCCTTCGTGATCCCCTCCCCGAGAGGCCTCCTAACAATGCCGCCAGGACTCTGCATAATGCTTGGGAAAAGCATTCGTCAGATGAAAATGATGTCTATTGCCTGATGTTGGCGACCATGACTGCTGAGCTGCAAATGCAGTTCGAGAGTGTGTTGTCGCCCATCGAGATAATGGCAAGCCTGAAATCGCTTTTCCAGGAGCAGGCAAGGACTGAGAGGTTCCAGACAGTTAAGAACCTCTTAGACTGTAAGTTGGCTGCAAATGCGGCAGTGAGTCCTCATGTCTTGAAGATGATGGGTTATCTCGATCATCTTCAGAAACTCGACTGCCCTATCAGCCAGGAACTTGTCTGCGACATCGTTCTGCAGTCTTTACCTGCAAGCTATGATCAGTTCATCCTGAACTTCAATATGCATGGCTTGAGTAAGACATTGCCTGAGCTTCACGGAATGCTCAAGACTGCAGAGCCCAACTTGAGGAAAGCCAAGGACCCCAATGTGCTTATGGTGCAAAAGGGCAAGGGCTTTAAGAAATCCTCTGCCAAGGACAAGGGAAAGGCTAAGGCTGTTCAAGTCTCGGACAAGGACACGCCAAAGCCCAAGCCCAAATCCAAGGATGGGCCTACTGACATCTGCAGGTTCTGTAAAGAACCAGGGCATTGGAAGAGAGAATGTAAGAAATTCCTGGAAGGTCTGAAGGAATTGAAGAAGAAGACTCTCGAGACTTCTTCATCAGGTATTTTTGTTATAGAAGTTAATACAACTACTTCTGATAATACCTCATGGGTTATGGATACTGGTTGTGGGGCTCATATTTGTACTAATATGCAGGCACTCAGCAACAGTAGGAGGCTGAAGCAAGGACAAGTGGAGCTACGAGTTGGGAATGGAGCGAAAGTTCCTGCACTAGCTGTAGGCACATACTTGTTGTCTTTACCTTCGAGATTGGTTTTAGAACTCAATAATTGTTATTTTGTACCTGCGATAAGCAGAAATATTATTTCAATTTCTTTGTTGGATTTGGAAGGTTATGATTTTTCAGTTAAGAATAAATTATGTTCCTTCAATCGCAACAATTTGTTCTATGGTTGTGCCCCTCTTACGAATGGGCTTTACATACTTGATCAATCCGCGCCAATTTATAACATTGATACCAAACGGTTCAAACCTAATGAGGAGAACCGAACGTTTCTATGGCATTGTCGTTTAGGGCACATCAGCGAGAAACGCATCAAGAGGCTCCATTCGAATGGACTTCTTGGCTCATTTGACTTTGAGTCATGTGAGAAATGCGAATCCTGCATGATGGGCAAAATGACACGGGCCCCCTTTAATAAACCTAACGAGAGGGCCAGTGACTTATTGGGCTTGATACACACTGATGTGTGTGGCCCAATGTCCACAAATGCAAGAGGAAACTATCAGTACTTCATTACCTTCACTGATGATTTCAGTAGGTATGGATATGTTTATTTGATGAAACATAAGTCTGAATCGTTTGAGAAATTCAGAGAATTCCAAAATGAAGTACAGAACCAACTTGGCAAAAGCATTAAGGCTCTTCGGTCCGACCGAGGAGGAGAATACTTAAGCCAAGAATTCAGTGATCATCTGAGAGAGTGTGGGATCGTATCCCAACTCACTCCTCCTGGAACACCACAATGGAATGGTGTGTCTGAGAGGAGAAATCGGACCTTATTGGATATGGTTCGATCTATGATGAGTCACACAGACCTTCCAATATCCCTTTGGGGATATGCTCTGCTAACAGCAGTGTTCACTCTAAATAGAGCGCCATCAAAAGCAGTAGCAAAGACACCATATGAACTATGGACTGGAGAAGCTCCAGTGCTGTCTTATCTTAGAATTTGGGGTTGTGAAGCCTATGTCAAGAGATTGATCTCTCACAAGCTTACACCAAAGTCTGATAAATGCTACTTCATTGGTTATCCGAAGGAAACCAAGGCTTATTACATCTATCTACGATCCGAGAACAAGATCTTTGTTGCCCGGGATTGTAATTTTCTTGAGAGGGAATTTCTCTCTAAGAAAAACAGTGGGAGTAAGGTACTGCTTGAAGAAATTCAAGATGAACAGGATACTGCTCAACCTAATGAGGAAGAGCAGCAGGAGGACCTACAAGAAATTGTAGAGCCTGAACCTGTAGTACCTGAAGTTCGAAGATCCGGGAGGATCCGTCACGAACCCGAGAGATATCAAGGATTCCTCGTGACTAACTGTCATGATCTTCTGATCATTGATGGTGATGAACCATCGAACTTCAATCAAGCCATGATGGGCCCAGATTCCTCTAAGTGGCGTAAGGCCACTGATTCCGAAATGGACTCCATGTCGGTCAACCAAGTGTTTTCGTTGGTTGATTTACCCGCTGGTGTAAAAGCCATCGAGTGCAAATGGATCTTCAAGAAGAAGATTGACGTGGATGGAAATGTCCAGATTTATAAAGCCAGGTTGGTGGCAAAAGGTTTCAGACAAGTTCACGGTGTGGATTACGATGAAACCTATTCCCCAGTGGCTATGATGAAATCTATTCGGATTCTACTAGCAACTGCAGCTTTTCATGATTATGAAATTTGGCAGATGGACGTGAAAACCGCCTTCCTGAATGGAATTCTGGAAGAGGATGTGTATATGACACAACCTGACGGTTACATAGATCCAAAGAATGCTGGGAAAGTATGCAAGCTTCATAAATCCATTTATGGATTGAAGCAAGCATCGAGGAGCTGGAATCTTCGTTTTGATGAAGCGATCAAGCAGTTTGACTTCATCAGAAACGAAGAAGAACAATGCGTGTATAAGAAAACTAGTGGGAGCAAGATAGTATTTCTTATTCTGTATGTCGATGACATACTGCTTCTCGGAAACGACGTACCAATGCTAAAGTCGGTAAAGGACTGGCTTGGAAGTTGTTTTTCCATGAAAGACATGGGTGAAGCCGCATACGTTCTTGGAATAAGGATCTACCGGGATAGATCTAAAAGGCTGATAGGCTTGTGTCAAGATTCATACATTGACAAAGTCCTGCATAGATTCAGCATGGCAGATTCCAAGAAGGGCTTCACGCCAATGGTAC
Organism: Orychophragmus violaceus; assembly: GCA_030180135.1. NCBI lineage: Eukaryota > Viridiplantae > Streptophyta > Magnoliopsida > Brassicales > Brassicaceae > Orychophragmus > Orychophragmus violaceus. The sequence continues at coordinate 28,602,887 of CM058230.1, read as the reverse complement.
ATGGCACAACGCTAAGCAAGAAGCAGAGCCCTACGACGGCTGCTGAGCTTGAGCGCATGAAGAATATTCCTTATGCATCTGCAATAGGATCTGTCATGTATGCCATGATCTGTACTCGTCCTGATGTTGCTTATGCATTGAGCATGACGAGTAGATACCAGTCAAATCCAGGTGAAAACCATTGGATTGCCGTCAAGAATATCCTGAAGTATCTAAGACATACTAAGGATAAGTTCTTGGTGTACGGTGGAAGTGATGTGCTTGAAGTCAGTGGATTCACGGACGCAAGTTTCCAGACAGACCAAGATGATTTCCGGTCACAGTCCGGTTATATCTTTTGTCTGAATGGCGGTGCAATCAGTTGGAGAAGCTCCAAGCAAGACACCGTTGCTGATTCCACTACAGAAGCTGAATATATCGCCGCTTCAGAAGCAGCGAAGGAAGCTGTTTGGATACGAAAGTTCATTATTGAACTAGGTGTGATACCAAATGCGGCTGAGCCTCTGGCACTGTTTTGTGATAACAATGGTGCTATTGCTCAGGCAAAGGAACCAAGATCACACCAGAAATCCAAGCATGTGCTAAGAAGATTTCACTTGATACGTGACATCATTAATAGAAAGGAAGTCAAGATCAGCCGAGTTCAGACAGATGATAACGTCGCTGATCCATTGACAAAGCCACTCCCAAGACCTAAGCTCGAGTTCCTAACTGAAGTTGTAGGCATTAGAGACATTGAAATGTAATCTAAATTTGAGTGGGAGTTTGAGGGCTTTATTTAGTTATTGATATGTTCTTGTAAAACATTTTATGATGTTTAATGAAATTATTATTTCAAGATTATTTTAACTGTGATGAAATAATCGTTCCAAAATGATATGAACCATTTTATAGGTCATTGAAGTAAATGACTTGATCTTGAGTCATCAAAGTCATTTAGCTTGATCATGAGACCCTATATTTGATAGATGGCTTATATCATCCTGTCCCTAGTCGAAGGTTGTTGAAATTGGAACACCAACAACCGTGTGAGACTAGATTGGTATGTGACTTATGACAAAGTCTCAGTGTGTCATAGATGCGCGGCATCAAAGTCAGTACATAGGTGTATGTTGGGGTACATACGACCGGACAAGACCCGCTTATAAGAACTCTTCAGGATATTTATATCTGTGTCATAAGAGATTCTTACTACGACTATAGAGTATAGTCCTTAGACCTGAGTTCGCATGCATGTGACTGCACATGGACTGATGCGCTTTGATCATTGTCTAACACTGTCGTTAAGCGATAGTTATAAGGACCTTGTTTGGGTGTATTATGAAATGAGTAGTTTACAGTGATGGAACAAGACGGGATTTGTCCCTCCAATATAAATGGAGTGAATATCTCTAGGCCAATCGGAGATTTGAATACTGGAAAATGCATGGCCATGCTCAAACGGACTGTCCCGAGTCGTTTGGATTGTCAGTATCAAATCAGAGTCCGATGAACAAGATTAGGTTTTATAAGGATGACACTAATCTTGCCTTATGACTAATCGAGATATTGAGACAAAAGGATTATGAATACAGAGATTCCAGTACAAGTGGGAGATTGTTGGAATTATGTCCAGTAATCTCTGTACTGTCTCTGTAAGAGTATGTCAATGATCAGACATAAGTCATATAATACTGGGGGTCATGATTGCTTGCTAGAGTCCGCTCATGATCTATAAATCTTGGATTTATTGCCTTTATTATATGATCCCATATGGGTCACACGCCTAAGCTAACAGGAAAATGTGTAGGAACGGTTTAGCAGAAGTACGGTAAAAGTGCTAGGCATTTACTGTACTTAGAGAGACTAAAGGGCCTGATTAAATCTAAGGTATTTAATCAGACTGAGAATTGGGCCCAAAAGCCCATAAGAACTGGACAAGGGTTTTAATAAATAAAACTTGCCCTAGCTCTTATTTTTCTTAAGCTTATGCGCCTCTCATCTCTCTCTCTGCGCCTCCCACCAGCTTGGTCTAGCAGCCAATTTCCTGTGCGTGCGTGTGTGAGCCTTTGGAGGAGCTATCTCTTGGTGGTTCTGCTGATCTCTGACCCGTACCTCCTCTTTCCGCTGCAAAACAAGGTAACAGGTGAGATCCTTTATGATTCTAGCAAGAGAACCTAGATCTGGCATGTTTAGTAGGATCAATTAATCTGATGAATTGAACCAGGAAATACTAAACGAATCCTTCAGACGGGCCCGCTGTGAAGGACGATGTCAAACACAAAGAGTGTCCCGGAGACACTAGTAGCGACATCATCGAGATCGATGATGATCTCGATCCTAGAAACACCGTATACGTCGCGAATGTCCCCGACGGACCAATTCAAACCGCATCCACTAGTCAGGGACCTGAGCCTAACAACGACGAAGATTGGAGAACTCCGATCATTCGATACATCACAAACGGCGAAGTTGCCGACGACAAATGGGAGGCGCGGAAACTTAAAACACAGAGTGCGAGGTCCTGTGTCACACAAGGAGAGCTCTTTAAAAGGAGCCTCTCCTGACCTTACCTTAAATGACTTGACAAAAAGCAAGCCCTAGCCGTGATTACACAAACACATGATGGATCCTGCGGAAGCCATTCCGGAGGACGAGCATTGGCCGTGCGAATCAAAAGGCAAGGCTACTATTGGCCGACAATGGCCACTGAATGCGAATCTTTCTCCAACAAGTGCGATAAATGCCAAAAGCATGCCCCAATTATCCACCAAGCGTCGGAGAAACTCTCCTCTATCTCATCACCATACCCATTCATGCAGTGGGGAATGGACATCGTGGGACCGCTGGTCGCATCTGGAAAAAAGAAAGCCACACACCTGTTGGTGATGACGGACTACTTCACCAAGTGGATTGAAGCAGAGTCATACCAGAAAATTAAGGACGTTCACGTTAAGGAGTTCGTCTGGCGAAACATCGTTTGCCGACATGGACTACCCCACGAGATCGTCACCGATAACGGATCTCAGTTCATATCAAACACGTTCAAAGAGTTCTGCAGAACTTGGAACATAAAGCTGACTTACTCAACGCCACTCTACCCCCAAGGGAACGGGCTAGCAGAAGCAGCTAACAAAGCGATTATGAATGGTCTCAAGAAAAGGCTCAACGAGTGCAAAACAACCTGGAGTGACGAACTCCCAGCCGTACTCTGGGCCTACCGGACTACCCCCCGCAAATCCACTGGCGAGACTCCCTTCTCGCTGGCTTACGGGATCGAGGCGGTAGTACCAGCTGAAATTCTCGTGTCAAGCATTCGCAAGGAAGAATGCCCACGACAAGAGCAACTCAATAACAAGATGATAACTGACGAGCTCGACCTCGTCGACGAAAGAAGGAACCTCGCATTAGCTCGACTCCAGAATTACCAACAAGCCGCAGCTCGCTACTATGATTCCCGAATCAAAACTCGAAGGTTTCAAGTAGGAGAGCTCGTCTTGCGGAAAGTGTTCGACCATAAAAAGGAAGAACACGCTGGAAAATTAGGAGCGAAGTGGGAAGGTCCTTACCAGGTCACCGACGTCGTGAAGGACGGGGTCTACCGACTCAAGTCGGTAGAAACCCAGAAGCCCGAACTACGACCTTGGAACATCATCAACCTCAAAAAGTATTTCCACTAGGAATACATCCACATAATCGAACTACGAAATGGCTTGATCCCCTTAAAAAGGGTACGTAGGCAGCTCGATTTCGAGCGCAGCCGCCCCCCAAAAACAAAGCTCACGCCGAGCTCAACAGCTTCTAACGAAGTTACACCGACTTATCTTTGTGAAATCAAAGTAAGTCCCTTAATCCAATGCTTCTTTCTGTCGTAAAAGTTAGAATCATTGCGAAATACCTTGTCATAACATTCCCAAAACAAAAGATATGAAATTATCTCTTCCGAAACGAAAGATATGAAATTATCTCTTCTAAATCAAGGCGATATGAAAGTATCCCTTCCGAGCGACCTGAAATGACCTCTCCCAAAGTCAAAAGATATAAAATTCTCCCGACCTTATACAGCTCGAAAGAACTAGAGGGCCACCCTCTCCCGTTAAACGAAAACATCGAAGTCGAGGCAACCGACCACACGAAAAGACCTCCGCGCACAACCTTTGTAAGTTTACCCCAATTTATCTTTCCCGTTAAATATTACACTCGTACTGCACATTACGAAAGAACCCGAACTCAAGTACGAACGACCGAGTCGTGAAGGTACTAAAACTGTAAAGTCTATGCTAAGGCATGTAAGACTCAAAAAGAAATTCATTAAAAGGAGGACACAGTGTCCTCGAGTCCCGACACCAAAACAAAGCCCCCTCGGGCAAACAAATGTTTTTTTTTCTAAAAAAAGACATATCAAAAAGCCCCTTGGGGCAGCATTAGAACAATCAAAATTGCCACGAGCGCGAAGAAGCCTCATCTCCACCCTATGCCTGATCGCCGGTAGATGCAGTCGGGAGACTCGATCCAAATTGATCAGGGCGGGGAGCAACCGGTGGCGGAGCATGCGCCAAAATAACCGAGTCACTCGACACGGCCGGCAAGTTCAACTTACCAACACTAAAATCAGAGACCGCTGCGGCGCTCATCTCTTCCATGGCCGCCCTCTTCTGGTCGGCCAACCTCAGAACTTCCCGAGTCAGGTCAAGCTCGCCGGAAGCAAACTCCGCGATGAGTTCGATATTGGCCAGGGTTTCTTGGAGGCGAATCTCAGCGTTGGTTTCAAGCTTCCGCTTCTCTCTCTTCTCCTTGACCCCTTTAAGGATCTCCAAGTATTCCCCACTCATCTTCTTCCTCGCCTCGTGAGACGCGACCTTTATGTAAAAGTCCCTCCCCGCGAGAACTCTCTCCAGGTCGGTTCGATCTTGGGCAGCTCGTATTGTGGCAACTCGACTCGTTTCTTCGGCAGCCAACGCCCGACCTTTGGCCGCCCGGAGCCTCTGAGAAAGGTCCTCCTCACGATTCTCGAGAGCCAATAGCCGGGCTTCTATCCCCTCGTACCTAGCCAGTTTCCTTTCAAGCTCCTCCTCTCGAGCAAAGAAATCCTGCAGCTCTGCGGTCAAAATACGAGCCGACCTCCTAGCGGCCTCGAGCTCATCTACCCGTGATCTCTCACGAAGCTCGCGTTCGGACTGGGCCATAATTCCGTTCGCAGTCTCCAGAAACTACATAAACACACGAATCTCAAAAATCTTTCTGACAAAAGAAAGACAAAGACAAGAACTACGGTCGATACCTTTCCAGTAGCTTCAGCCATCTTGGCATACAAATCGCCAAAGGCCGTGTCCCCGGCAACTGGAAGCCGAGCCCCTGCGGGTCCGACACGCCTTGACGAATGGGCTGCGCCCCCGGGTGCCCCGACACTCTCGCTCGAACTGCTCGAGCTCGCCTCCGTATCGATTCTTCGACGCTTCGGTACGGGGGAAGGGTCCCCACCCACACTCTGATCATTCGGACGAGGGCCGCGTAAAGCCGGGTCCCTGGGCGGGACCAAGTCCGCCCTCTGAACAACCGGAGAAAAGAGGATCCTCCTGTCTCCGCATCCCTATCACGGGCCCCGGAGCTCGGGGGGATAACCGTGGAAGGGAGACGAGAATCACACATGGCAAAAAAGAGCGCATTGCTCAGACTCCCGTCCTCCACCCTTTTTGCCAGATCTATGGGGTCCTTTCCGTTTCGGCGACTTCTCGATCTACGAGATAACTTCTCGTGAGATGGAGTGCTAGCATCCGAACCCACACCCGAAGAAGGATGACATGTAGAATAAAAAAAGGGGGAGAGGAGTTTTTAGACTTTTCCCAAATAATGACGAGCAAAACATCGCGAACAGGAGACTCACCCTCTCTTGCCCGCTCGAATATACGAAGCGGAGGTCGCACAGTTCGACTCGGAGAGGTACGAGGAGGTACAGGAGGAAAGGGCTGCTCCCGAAAGACCCGGGATCGACCCTGCAGAACCCCTCTTGGATCGACCCTCAGGGCAGCTTGTACGCGCTCCACCGTGAAACTGTCCCAGTTAACGGAACCTCTCCTCAGACGGGTTATTAGGGCCTCCGTGACAGGGTTAAGGTCGAGCGATTCAGGGAACTCTGCAGTACGGAACAAAACCGGTCAGGAATCGAACTGACGCAAAAAATAATAATAAAAATAGCGGTAAAAAGGATAGACAAAAGTCCTACCGACATCGGAAGCCCACCGCGAGGGAACGACCGAGCAGTCGAACTCCCCAACCGAGTGGTGGGTCATACTAAAGAAAAAATATTGGTCCCTCCATCCTTCCCTCGGCGGGAGACCGTCCAGGATCCTCCCAAACCGGGGGGAAAGACGATACGACCCCGGAAAGCGGGAATCTTGCTTCACCGAGCAAACCCGCATTAACTCCTCTGGACCGAACTCAATCCCTTCCTCCGCAGCCCTGACTCCGAGCCCGATAACGTACCGAACAAAGTTCGGCGTCATCTGATAGAAAGCCATCTGGAGTTGGGCCAGCACCAAGAAGACGAGGCGGGGAATGGGAAAAAAGAGCCCACATTTTTCGAAATACGTGTAGGAGGCGCTGCGGTAACCCTCTACAACCGTTTCGGGGGATACCGCCGAAGAAGGGATGACGATTTCAACTTCCGTTGGAATCCGGCAAAGCGCCCTCAATTGCTGGATACGGTCCACGGTTAACGAAGATGGCGGGTGCGGTCCGAACGATCCCGCCGCCGCACTCGTACTCGCTCCCGCAGGATCCCTAAAAGCCATGAAAGAAAACAGAAAGTTCTTGAAAAGAAACTTTTTCTCTGACGACAAAGGAAGTATGGAGAAAAAGTTCAAACAAGGAAAAGACAGAATAAAAGTACGGAAGCGAAGGATTTCCTTCAACAATACAAATGATTATTTATATCAAAGATTGTGCGCAGTATAGTCCGTACGACTCCCAACTCGCATTAATTACTGAGAAAATTGAGATGACTCGGACTCCTCGCTTCCCTCTCACCAGCCGTTGATCTTAGATCAACGGCTACAAATGCGCAGTAATTAGGTCACTTCACCAAAAAGAATGAGCCCGAGAAGACTCTTCGCGATCTTCGAATCTGAGCCGTTGACGATCGACCAGATCTACGGTGAAAGGCGAGATTCTCAAAACCTATACACGCAACGACTGCAGACGCGCTGATAAGCAGTTCAGCCTGTCTCACGCGCTCGCTCCGCACCATTGGATCGAAACAAGATCAACGGATGGGGCAAAAATAATCATTAGATTTGTCACATCCGAGGCACGCGCCTTTTCCCAAGAACGTCCACCGCCCATTAACCTCGACCTCTCAAAGTCAATGGGCTGGGGGGCTATTGTTGGTACTGGATTTCCCTCTAGGAAATCCGGCCCATTAACAGACAAGACAGAGGCCCGTAAAACGAGCCGATTCCAGAATCAAAGACAGACAAAAGAGCCGACTCCTTCGATGGGCCCAAGCGAAACAAATGCCCTGGCAAGGCCCAGACGATGCCGAAGCCGGAGACAATCGAGCTCGAGCTTGGCAGAAGATGACGTGGAGATAGAGCGACTCGGTCTTCGCCAGTTCAACTGATCCGCATAAATCTCGGAGATCGTTACGATGACGAGGCCGAAATATCGGAACGAAGAAATCAGAGTCGAGACTATTTAAGCAGAGAAGTGGCGACTCATTAAAGACATTCCAACCTAGGCTAAGAACACTTCGATTAGATAGCTCGATTTTATACTTTGTACTCTCTTCTCGACTGTGTTTGTTCTATCTCGACGATCAATCTCAATAAAGTCTTTGATTCATAGGAAACTATACCATTTCTATATCCAAAAGTCAAAATCCACGAATACAAATTCTTAGTGTGAATCCCGGATCTCACAAGTTCCTAAGAAAAACACCAAAAATAAGAAAGAAAAACACTAAAACCTAACAGTGGGTTGCCTCCCACTCAGTGCTTGTTTATGGTCATTAGCTTGACCGTACGGTTAAGATCAGATTCATGGAGATTTCAACAGAGACTTAGAGTGTCTCTGTGAATGCTCTTCATCCATGGTGGTGTGTAAGCAGTATCAGCGTGAGATCGTCCAAGGAACGTAGGAAGAGAGTTAGGGCGGGAGCGAAGCTTGGGTGGCATTCTGCATTTTCCTGCATTCAAAGTAGTGCGGTCAGGAGGTTTAAGTTTAGATGATTTATGCCTTACCTTTTTTGGAAATGAGATGTCTGGAGCTTTCTGCTTATGAGCAGTTTTAGTCTCTGAAGATGTTAGAGTAGATTCTTGAGGAACCACTATCTTCTTTTCTCCACTATCAGGTGCTGTAATTTCACCAATCTGAACTCCATCTTTCAAATGACTATCAGTGGAGACCATCTTCCTTGCACATCGCAATACACCAGGATGAACTTGCAAAACTTTAGCTGGTGGAGCTTCATTCATCTCCTTATCTACCACTACTACGCTTTCGACTACATTCTGCTCATGTTTAGACCTTATAGGAACTTTTGGAAATGGTATTGGAGGTTGGTAAACTCTTTCCTTAACAATTCCACGAGAAACAAGTGTGGCTGATTCTTTACGTAATGCAACGATCGATGCTTGTGGTGCAACGATCGACGCAGATAGTTCATCTCGAGTTCCAGCTTCAGTCTCGGGTTTTCCGGCTTCTTCCACGAGCTCAACAGTCTTAAACTCAAATTTCTCTCCCTGGCTTTGTCCATTATCAATCTGAACCTTCCAAGCACTGTTGTGGGTATCCATGACACTGAAAGTGGGTTGATTGGCACTTATGGATTTTACTAAGAGATCAATGTCAATCTTTGTTGAGTCTGGTCCGTCGAAGCTCTCAAACTCAGGGATTTCAGTTTCGAATTCTCTTTTGTTTTCCACAATTTCCATAGCCATAACTTCCAGATATGATCCCTGATTCAGCCTATGGTCAACCTGAACTGAGGTGGCGTTGACATGAGCTTTCTGAGCATTCTTCCTTTTGACAGAACTTGAAATCTGATCCATTTGTGCATCCAGCAGCCTTATATGAGTGGTTAAGGACTCAAACTTACCATTCAGATCAGTATACAAGGTATCGATCTTCGAGTTGGAAGATGCAACAGTCTGTTGTTGTACTTCAAGAAGCTGCTCCATCATGACTTCCAACCTGCTCTTATGTGTAGGTGCAGGAGATGTTTGGTGAGATGAATATCCATAATCTCTTGATCTCGGAGCATAACTAGAACCTTGTCTCTGCTGATTTCCATACATATGTCCATAATAATCAGCTCCAGCTATATAATTCATCTCTGCAAACTCTTCAGCTATTGCATCAGATCGGATTTGTCTCTTCCCAAGTAGGATGCTGTGGATAGAATTAACCTTGTTTCTCATCTCAGCTACCTGTCCAACCAATGCGTAATACTCCGGTAGGATGGGGTTTCCTTCCCCGTCTAGTTTCTGACCCCTTGCGTTGCATATATGACCCTCTTGGTCTCTTAAAACGCCGTCTTCACAGCGAATCAGAATCACAGGCTCCATTAGAGTGAAACCTGTTAACTGCTCAGACTCTCGGTATCACTGGTTTCGCCTTGTGTCGATCGATGCAAGTAGAGCGTCGATCGATGCAGTGCGATTCCTGCAACACCAAAGAAACAAAAAAGTAAGTAAACTAGAAAAATAAAAAAAATAAAAAAATTGCTTAGTCTAATCCTAATACTGAATCTATCGGCGAACTCAAAGAGTCCCCGGCAACGGCGCCAAAAACTTGATAGGTCAGGTTTTATCCCTATTCTAACTGCAAGTGCACAGTGATGTGATTGTAGTACTTAGGGTATCGAATCCACAAGGACTCTGGTCACACGATAGATTATAAGTAGTTAAGATTTAACTAAGCGAAGCAAATTGTAAAGCAGTAAACAAAATAATAAGTAAATAAATCAAGCGAGGTGGTTGTAAGCAATTAATGAGGGCGTTAGGTTTCGGGAGTTCTCAGGATATCAGGAAATCAGATAACAAACAATCAAGATTCAATCCATAGCGTTCTTGAACTAGAATCACGAAGATAAAACTAATCAGCTGTCGCTGCGATAATTATCTATGTCTAACAACCTAGCAAACCAAATTCCTTTGCGAATCCTAGAGATCTAAACATGCATTAATTTCAAGTTCGTTCGTTCACAATTTCTCTAAACCAAATTCCTTTGCGAACAGATAAATTGCTCACCTAAATCAGATCTAGTTAAATAAACCAACTGTCGTTGCGTAAATCAACCTAGAATCAATAATCTAAATGGCCAATTCAGATTAAGCATTAAGAACAGATCAGATGAAGAACTAGATGATGAATCTAAATAAATCAGTTATTCTAACATTCCTTCAAACCCCTAATGAGAATCCCTAACCTAACAAGAAATCTACTCAGACATAGCAATCATAACAGAAAACATAGTCAAAATAGATATCATATAATAATCAAGAGAATAAGAACAGGGGTTCGAAATCAAGTCTCTTTCGAGAACAAAACCAGCCCCAAAATCTCCTAAACTCTCTCTAAGAAAAGCTTGAATAAAACTTAGCCTAACAAGTGGCTGTAAAACCTAATTATAAGCTAAAACACGAATTGTGGCTTTTTGCGAATATGAGAAACTTCTGGGCAATTGTGTAAATTTCCAAAATCTTCACAATCTGCTGTCGCAGGGCTGCAACGATCGACACCAAGAGTGCATCGATCGATGCAGAGGTCGTCCAGACTTGGTGAATTTAGCTCTCTCGGCTTTATGCTCCAAACTTGACCAAAATGCTCCATTATCTCTAATAATCGTCCAAACGTGCATGTACCTAATAAACACCTGAAAAGACTCTAAAACATAATAATAGACTCGATAAATAAGACATATACCATGGTTAAAAGACCTAAAATCCATGGTATATCAGTTAGCTGGTGTAACCTACGCTTATGGTTCAAATATCTGGTGTCGAGGTTGAATATGTCACCTATCTATGTGTTGTTACTTTATATTTCAATTGCCGCTGAACAATTTAATCTGGTTTGTTTTATGAATGAGATGTTCTGTTTCAAGTTTTCAAACCCATTTTCCAAGTCTCAAATGTTTGGAATTACGTCGTTGGTCTTGTGTTATTATTCCAATTTTGGATTAGGCAAATGGCTGGAAAGCGTCTTGAGCCGTATGGGTCCGATCGAGAAGCCGAGAAAATCCGATAGGGAATTGTCGAGTAGACCTGATCGCGGACTGTCCGAGCGGTTGGCTGTGTTTGGATAGTCTGAGCGTCTGATCATGTTAAAATTAGGGGTATAGATTTTTCCGAATGGTATGCCTGAAGTTTGGCTAAGTGGTTTCGTATGTTTTATATGAGACGTTATTCAAACGAAACAAAGATTGTCCGATTACGTAGTCCATTTCTGACTAGTTATAGATTTTCGATCGTGAGGCCAAGCAAGTCTAATCGGGGATTACCGAGCGGACCTGGCTACGGATCGCCGAGTAGATCAAATCGCAATATGCTGAGCAGATCAGGTTATATACTGCCGAGCAGACTGAGCATATCGAGTTACCGAGCATACGGCGAGCTGAGGGGGAGTTTGTTCGCCAAGCAAAATTCGTCACGTGGAAGGCTGAGCAGGATTGCGAGTTAGTCGAACTGTTTATGCGGCAGATCACCCGCGTGTTTAGGGTATTTCTGAGCAGTTCGTGGTGGCTGCGGTTTTGCAAAATGCCAATCTAAAAATCATGGATTTATGCTGGTAATAGCGTACTGCAACTCGTGGCTGTTCAATCATCTTGATCGCTGGAGTTAAATGTTCCGAACAAGATCGTCGATTGTCGAGTATGAAAAATTAAATCGATCAGTCCCATCCCTGAGTAGCCAAACAGTCCAAGCAGGTTTATGTAGCGGATAACGCCGAGCAAACCGTTCATGCTGAGCGGAGCTTATTGGACACTTGGTAGTATCGTGGCACGATCTTGCTCGGGCTTGTCGATTGTATTGTTGGCGTTGGGCTTGTTTCTCTACCGGAAAGCCTTTTGAGTAGTTTTGTATAAACTGTCCGAGTAGGTTTTGTCCCGTAAGAAAACTTTTCGAGCAATTTCGTATATTTTATACGACACATATAGTTTATAAGACATGCTGTTCATAAGAAACATATGATTTTTGTTCCTAAGTCCAACCTTAGTGCTTAGACTATATTGTTTGGGACCATTGTGTTTGGGAGCATTTTGAGTCATATTCTAAGCTTGAAGGTTAGCGAAATATACTCAACTTATGGACCTATTTTGGTAATGAGATGATGCTTAAGATCAACGTGCTTAGAAGTATTTAGAGTCATATCCAAGCTTGAAGGTTAACAAGATATTCTCGACTTATGAACCTATTTTGGTAATGAGATAATGCTTAAGATCGGCGTGCTTAGAAGCATTTTTCCGGATTTCGAGTTAAGTTTCGAGTTCGAAGGTTAACAACATATACTCTACTTGCAGACATATTTTGGTAACAAAATGGTGATTAAGACCAGCGTGCTTAGAAGCGTTTTACTGGGTTTTGAGTAAAGTTCTGAGTTTGAAGGTTAGCGAGATATACTCGACTTACTGACCTATTTTGGTAACAAAATGATGACTAAGACCAGCGTGCTTACAAGCGTTTTACTGGGTTTTGAGTTATACTCCGAGTTTGAAGGTTAGAGAGGTATGCTCGACCTACGGACCCATTTTGGTAGTAAACTATAAACGAATACAAGCTTGGATATACCTATATGATATAAGACCGAGGTATACTCTGTCGGAATTTGAAAAGCGCACTTTTAAATCTCTGAAGATGTATAAGAACCACCGTCCAAATAGGATGTATTGGTTATGTAATTGTTCGTCTATTGTAGTCGGCAACAGACGAGAAATAAAATGAGAAAAACATAAGTATACTAACCTTGATTCGAAGCAATATTGTATCGGGACGCTTGGTGAATCGAGCTTCTGGCAGGGATGTCAAATGATGGGGCGTGCTTGAAGAATTCCGAGGGGTTTCTCACACGTACAAAAAGATTTCTAAGCATGCCAAATGGCATTTTACCGGGAAGATTCGTGAGTTAACGAGAAAGTTGATTACATCCGAGTAGGATATGCTGTCTGAGTAATGGGCATGTCGAGCAGATCGTCCGGCATTCCGTCTGGGAGCTGAGAACCAAGCAGGGTCCGCTATCTGCGCGCCAAAAAGCATCTCTGCGCAATACATGATGCGATATGATTTGCCGCCGAGCAGGTCTATATGACGAGATGCCGAGCGGGTGAAAAGCGATTTCGCTGAGCAGTCCATGATCCCGAGTAGACTGAAGATGCCGAGCAGATCCATCGTTGGTTCTGTTGTTGTCTGATATGCCAAATGACCAAACAGCCGAGCATGTTAGGCTGTGCAAATCGACGAGCGGAAAAAACCCGCTTCTCGTTGCAAGCTACCGAAAAGGAATCTTGGAGGAAGTTCGGTTCAAATCATTTTTGCAATTGAGTCTTTCGAATTTTTTTTGGAATTACGGAAGTATAGATATATACGGACCCACTCTCCCCGTTTTTTAGCAGATAAAATGACTGAATGATTAGCAGATCGGCTAGTTCAAGTTATTTTCTCTTTTTTTGTGACGTTTGGAAGTCTCAGCTTAGTGATAGTACTTCTTCAGATGAATTGTGTTCCAAATCATTGGAATCTTGTGTTTGTCGATGTTGGTTAATTTGTATGCTTCGGCTTTCGTAACTTGATAGGTCAAGAATTAATCCCTATACTAACTGCAAGTGCACAGTAATATCAATGTAGTACTTAGGGTATCGAATCCACGAGGACTCTAGGCAACGATAGAATTAGAACATAAAAGATTTAACTAGGAGAAAGAAAATGTGATTAGAAACTAAAAAGCAAAACAAGAAAGTAAATCAGTAGCAAGGTTTGTTGTAAGCAATTAACTAAGGGCGCTAAGTCTAGGGAGTTCTGAGGAAATCAGACAAGCAGACAAATCATTCAGTCATTATCAAATTAGGTACAGTTCTAGAACTCAAAACACATATATAGAATTAACCAACTTTCGTTGTGAGAATTCTCTAAGCCTAACTGCAGAAATCCAAATGTCTTTGTAATTCCTAACAGATTAAACCAGCTTTAATAATCAAGCTCAATATGTTCACAATTCAATTAAACCAAATTTCTTTGCGAGTAATTCAATTGCTCAACCTAAATAGTTCAGATTCTAAACCACACTTTCGTGTCAATCTAGCAACCTAAGATCTAGATTCTAAGTAATCAGGTTAGAACTAGCATTAAACACAATTTAGATTGAAGAACATTCTACTAATATGAATCCTTAACTGGATTAATTATATCTAGCAAGTCATCAAACCTTAATGAGAATCCCTAAACCTAACTATGAATCTACTCATACATGGAATATGTAAACATAATCAATGAATATTTAGATTGCATAAAAGAGATTAAATAAGTAAAGGGGTTCGAAATCTTCTCCAAAAACAAGATGTAGTACAGGATCAGATCAGCCCCAATTAGCTCTACAAACTCTTGAAGGATCTTTTGGTGTTAATCCTGATTCAATTCATCAGATTAATAGATCCTAAACATGCCAGATCTAGGTTCTCTTGCTAGAAACTTAATGGATCTCACCTGTTACCTTTTTATGCAGCATAATATGAAGAACAGGTCAGAGATCAGCAGAGCCACCAAGTGATAACTCCTCCAGAGGTTCACACACGCACACCAAGCAGGAAGAAGGCTGCTAGACCGAGCTGAGGAGGCCGCAGGAGAGAGAGAGTGGCGCAGGGGATTAGGGTTGGAAGGAGACTCAGACTTAAGTTTTAATTATAAAACTTGTCTAGTTCCTTTTGGGCTTTTGGGCCCAAATACCAATCTGATTAAATCCCTTGGATTTAATCAGACCCATTAATCTCTCTCTAAGTACGACAAATGCCTGGCACTTTTACCGTACTTCTGCTAAGCCGTTCCAACACATTTTCCTGTTAGCTTAGGCGTGTGACCCATATGGGATCATATAATAAAGGCAATAAGTCCAAGACTTATAGATCATGAGCGGACTCTAGCAAGCCATCATGACCCCCAGTATTATATGACTTATGTCTGATCATTGACATACTCTTACTTTCTAGAGACAGTACCGAGATTACTGGACACAATTCCAACAATCTCCCACTTGTACTGGAATCTCTGTATTCATAATCCTTTTGTCACAATATCTCGATTAGTCATAAGGCAAGATGAGTGTCATCCTTATAAAGTCTAATCATGTTCATCGGACTCTGATTTGATACTGACAATCCAAACGACTCGGGACAGTCCGTTTGAGCATGGCCATGCATTTTCCAGTATTCAAATCTCCGATTGGCCTAGAGATATTCACTCCATTTATATTGAAGGGACAAATCCCGTCTTGTTCCATCACTGTAAACTACTCATTTCGTAATACACCCAAACAAGGTCCTTATAGCTATCGCATAACGACAGCGTTAGACAATGATCAAAGCGCATCAGTTCATGTGCAGTCACATGCATGCGAACTCAGGTCTAAGGACTATACTCTATAGTCGTAGTAAGAATCTCTTATGACACAGATATAAATATCCTGAAGAGTTCTTATAATCGGGTCTTGTCCGGTCGTATGTACCCTACATACACCTATGTACTGACTTTGATGCCGCGCATCTATGACACACTGAGACTTTGTCATAAGTCACATACCAATCTAGTCTCACACGGTTGTTGGTGTTCCAATTTCAACAACCTTCGACTAGGGACTGAATGATATAAGCCATCTATCAAATATAGGGTCTCATGATCAAGCTAAATGACTTTGATGACTCAAGATCAAGTCACTTACTTCGATGACCTATAAAATGGTTTATATCACTTTGGAACGATTATTTCATCACAGTTAAAATAATCTTGAAATAATAATTTCATTAAACATAAAATGTTTTACAAGAACATATCAATAACTAAATAAAGCCCTTTATTAACTCCCACTGAAATTGAGACTACATCTTAATTTCACTTATCCTACAGCAACAGTCCGCGACTCGTGCTTAGGCCTAAGGAGTGGCTTCGTTAATAGATTAGCAACGTTCTCATTCGTTGAAACTTGCTGATCTACTTAACATCTCTGTCATTTATCTCACGGAATAGGTTATACCTATCCTCAAGGTGTTTGGACCTCTGATGTGCAGCTAGTCTCATCTATGCTGGGAATCACATCGAGTTCAGTGATGAACTCTTCTTTCCAAACAACCTCTTTCGCCGCTATCCAAAATGCGAAATGTTCAGCTTAAGTCATGGAGTCAGCAACAGTGCCTTGCACCGCCAGACAGACACAAGATATAACCGGACTGTGACCGGAAATCATCTTTGTCTGTTGGAAACTTGCCTTTCAGACTCTACTGACTTGTAGCACCTCACTTTCTCCGTAAATCAAGAACTTATCCTTAGTATTCCTCAAATATTTTAGGACATTCTTTGCGGCAATCCAGTGATTCTTTGCTGGATTTGACTGGTCTTTACTTGTCTTGCTTAACATTAAAGCAACATCAAACAAGTACGTTTCATGGCATACATGATAGATCCAATTGCCGACGCATATGGAATCTTATCCATGCATTTAAGCTCAGCAGTTATCGTAGGACACTGTGTCTTGCTTAACGTAATGCCATGTGACATTGGCATAAAACCCTTCTTGGAATGCTGAAAACGTGTAGGACTTTGTCGGGATAAGAATCCTGACTTTGTCCTACCAGCTCTTTCGGATCTCTATCTTTAGATCCAAAATCCAAGAACTACGTGGTTTTACCCATGTCAATCATAAAACCAACTCCCAAGCCAGTCCTTTACCGACTGCAGCATTGGGACGTTATATCCGAGAATCAGTATGTCATCGACATACACTATGAGAAATGCAATATCGCTCCCACTTATCTATTAGTAAACGCACAGTTCCATTTCGTTCCTGTTCAAGTCAAAACCTTGACTACTTCAACAGAACGAAGATTCCAACTCCGATATGTTTGCTTCCATCCATGAATGGATCAATAAAGCTAACTTACACATAGTGCAATTTTTCGGAGTCCGGGCTCACTTTCGCTTCTTTGAATTTCGCAGATTCGTCGCTCTCAATGATCATCAGATCATGCGAACTTTCAATGATCATCAGGTTCAACTAATGACGAGAAATCACTCTCGGATTAGTGACTGATTCATTCTTGTCTGCGAACTTCAGGCTCCACAGGTGTAGATTCTACAGAAATCTGTAAATCCTTCCGCTGCTCTCCCTCAACAGGTTGAGCAGCCACCTGTATTTGTCGAATTTCTTCGAGTCATACTTTTACTCCCACTGTTCTTCTTGGAAATAAACTTCCCTTCTTGAAAAACAGAATGGACGTAAAAGATAACAAGCATTGGTTTCCCTAGGACAACCAGCGAAGTAGCTCAACTACAAATACTCAGTAAAGACGAATTTGGATCGATTCCAATCCACATTTACGTGGTGTCTTTCAACTGATATTGGTGGAACTATTTCTGCGTAAACTTAGATATTTCTAGAGCGTTATTCTTAAAAATATCATGGAAGATTCGTGTGACTCATCATTAATCATTTCTGATAAGATCTGACTCTTTCTCACAGAAACACCTCCAGGTTTTCAGGAGAAATGAGCTGTGAAACTACTTCACACTTAATCAGATGATCACACCATTAATGACTCAAGTATTCTCACTCGTGATCTAATCCAGAGTCTTAATACTTCTGTCACTCAGATTCTATACCTCATTTTGGAACTCTTTCGACCATGTCAAAGAATTCCGACTTGTGTCTCATCAAATGAACACAGTCTTACTCACTGAAGTAATCAGTAGAGACAATGAAGTACAGGAAATTTTCTCTGGCATTACTGCTCATTGGGCCACATACATGAGTATGTTCCAGGTCCAATAAGCCTTTGGGCCTTTCTCTAGCTCGGCTAAGATAGGCCCTTTACCTTTTGGTCCAGTAAACAGAATTCAAGTCTCATAAGATATCTTATCAAATGAGCCCAACAGTCCATAACTATGGGATTTCTGAATCCGACTTACTCTATGTGACCAAGACTTTTATGCCAAGAAAAATCAGGTTTAATTCATCAGATTTAAACCAATTCGGTATTTATGTTACATTTAGGCACTCTTTGGTTTAAGATATAAAACCCATTCCATGAATAGGGTGCTACAATTAATATTTCATTAAGATCAAAAGAACAAAACTTGTCTTTTATCAAAATGAAAAACATTCAAATTCTTACAAGAAAATGAAAGACAACTCTGCTTAAAGCAGGTACATTGTAGCAATTACTTAATACAAAACCAAGCCTCAAAGGGATCTATAAGTGAAAACCCTACGGCTGAGGCAGCATCCCAAGCTCCTTCCAGACATGTAGTTTCACTTGCCCTTCCTTCAAAGTTCTACTGTTGCCCAGGCTCTGCATATTATAACAAATATCAGTGCCACAACCAGTATCCAATACCTATGAGGTAGAACTTGAAGTAATAACATGAATACCTGAGGAAGTAGTCTCATACATCAACTTCAACTCCTCATCATCTTCCATGAATTTAATGCAATTTCTCTTCCAATGCCCAATCTCTTTACAGTAGCAGCACTTACCAACGTAAGAGGTATCTGACTCGGGCTCAGAAGACACACGCTTGCCATGATTCAAAATCTGGACAACTTTGTCTTCACCCTTGTCAGCATTAGGTTTAGTAAACCTACCCTTCTCATTCATGAGATTGTACAGGGTACTCTTCACGTTTGGCTCAACTGTCTTGAGCATATCATGCAGTTCAGTCAGCGTCTTCGTTAAGCCTTTCTTTATATAGTTCCTTCTGAACTTATCATAGCTTGACGGCAGTGACTGCAGAATGATCTCAGTTGCCAATTCTTGGCTAACTGGATAATCCAGTTTCCTCAGGTTATCAATGTAACCCATCATTTTACTGACATGAGGACTCACTGGATTATCATTTGGTAGCTTGCAGCTAGTGAGAGACTTAACCAACCGGTATCTCTCCACTCTTATCTGCTCCTGAAATTTCAATTTCAGGCTGCTGATCATCTCTATTGGCGACTCCATGTTCTCATATTGCTTTCGCAAGTCTGAGTCCATGGTAGCCAATATCAGACCACGCACATCTACCGCATCATTATAATGCTTATTCCAAGCATCATATACTGCATGAGAAGCATTGGACCCGATCCTCACGGGGAGAGCTCTCTCAAGGACATAGTCCTTTCTCTCCTGTCTGAGAACTAGCCTCAGGTTCCGCGACCAAGTCAAGAAATTTGATCCGTTCAGCTTGTCCATCTTAAGGACAGACCGGATCGAGAAAGTGTTTTGATTGTTTGTGCTAGTCATAACTGAAAATTAAGATAAAAGGATTTTAGTTAATATGTTCAATATGATTAATCTTGTATTATACTTAATATGATTAATCACGCATTATATTCAATAACATAAGTTACCCTCAATAGAATATAATGATTCCAAGATCCACATATAACTAAGATCAAAGTGGGCCACTGGCCATCACCCAACCTTAGCTTATATCGGTAAGCCCTATGTCGGCTAATTATATCCGTGATATAACTCTTGGTTGTGAATCTGGGCCCGAGGCCCAATCCACTCTGATGTCTCAAGGCCCGGGACTCCCGATGGCCCAGTCAAGAAAACCAGACTATACAGTCATGTAATCATTAATGTCTGGAACTCCCAATGACATTTATGAATCACAAACCGTCTTATCCACGCAAAAGTAGACACCCTCACACTGTAAGGCCATGAATACAATTGAATGGGCTTTGACAGCTGACATAGCCTGGACAAGACATCCAACGCTTGATATTATTTGAGGCTCGTAGGTTTATTAAAATTTCATCCCAAAATAGAAGATTACTATTTTGGGAAACTTTCCATTTTTGGAAACCTACTAATTTTGGAAACTTTCTAAAATTGGAAACTTTCTAAAACCGGAAACTTTCTAACTTTAGAAATTTCTTAAAATCCAAAACATGCAAATCTAGAAACTTCTATTTTAAGAAACTTTCTAATTTCAAAATTTCGGAAACTTTAATTTAAAATCGATTTATAAAATTTTATAAAATAAATTTTAAATTAAATCTGAAGAAAGACTCAAATAATTGGCCCAATTGTTTTAACTTCTTGGCCCGAGGCCCAAGAATTGGTCCATGTCCAAGACATAACCCAATTGTCCAATTAAATGACATAACCGGTCTGGTTCATTAAAATTGGTCTAACCAAAATTAATTACTACGATGACCACAATTGTCAACCGGTTATTTACTAAACCGGATTTTCTCAATTTATTTGGTCCAACCAAATCAAATTAGAAATTCCTGGTTTAGGCACAAAATCCAATAATTATTTCGACATTGGATTTCTTATCCCGGTTTAACCAGAACTTAATAAATTTATTAAGTCTGTTTATTAAACCAAGACGTTTAATTTTAATAAAATTTTAAACCGAACCACCTAACCGAAAACGAACCGGCCCATTAGGTTATGAAACGATCGCGGCTACACTCGATCGAGCAACAACCGGGCAGCCGCATCATGCGATCGGGACGGAATGGGACGCGGGACGGGATGGCTCGGGTCGTGTTATCGGGATGGGACGGGACGATCGGGACGATGCCGAGAGATCACGGACGCGATCGCAGTCGATCGGCCCATCCGATGATCGTGCGTCTCTCGGCTGATCGGATCGACCACGCGACGTGATCCTTGATCCGTCCGTGCGTCATGTCCGATCGCCCCATCGCTCGCCCATGTCGCCGTGATCGACTCGACCACGCGACTCGATCCAACGATCGGTCCGTGCGTCTATTCGATCCGGACGTGCGGTTCGACCACACTCCGACGCAACCAATTCATATAGATTGGATTTGCGATTTCATTAGTTTAGGATTCAATTCTTGTTTCTTAAGTGTTTTGCTCTTATCAGTAGATTGATTCAAAACACCTTTTAAACAATCCTAAACATGATTCTAAACAAGAAAAACCACAGAACCAATGGCTCTGATACCACTGAAGGATCTTTTGGTGTTAATCCTGATTCAATTCATCAGATTAATAGATCCTAAACATGCCAGATCTAGGTTCTCTTGCTAGAAACTTAATGGATCTCACCTGTTACCTTTTTATGCAGCGGAATATGAAGAACAGGTCAGAGATCAGCAGAGCCACCAAGTGATAACTCCTCCAGAGGTTCACACACGCACACCAAGCAGGAAGAAGGCTGCTAGACCGAGCTGAGGAGGCCGCAGGAGAGAGAGAGAGAGTGGCGCAGGGGATTAGGGTTGGAAGGAGACTCAGACTTAAGTTTTAATTATAAAACTTGTCTAGTTCCTTTTGGGCTTTTGGGCCCAAATACCAATCTGATTAAATCCCTTGGATTTAATCAGACCCATTAATCTCTCTCTAAGTACGACAAATGCCTGGCACTTTTACCGTACTTCTGCTAAGCCGTTCCAACACATTTTCATGTTAGCTTAGGCGTGTGACCCATATGGGATCATATAATAAAGGCAATAAGTCCAAGACTTATAGATCATGAGCGGACTCTAGCAAGCCATCATGACCCCCAGTATTATATGACTTATGTCTGATCATTGACATACTCTTACTTTCTAGAGACAGTACCGAGATTACTGGACACAATTCCAACAACTCTCTGCTCTAAAAGTATGAAAGCGAATCTAAAAACTGATGTAAGAACCTACTTAAATAGCTAAATCACGTCTTGGGGCTTCTGTGTAAATATCTGGAACTTCTGGGCAATTCTACAAATCATCATTAACTCTCGCCGAGACTGGTCCAACTCGCTGTGCATCGATCGATGCTGATGTGTGTCGATCGACACATTACTGTGTTCTGGACAGTGAGCTCAAACTCTCGGGTCAAAACTCTAAAATGCTCCATTTAGCTCCAATTATTCCAAATCCGCTCCAAACGTGCTTGTACCTAATAACACCTATAAAAGACTCCAAAGGAACAGTAAAAGACTCTAAAACACACTTATATCATGGTCTAAAACCGGTAAAAACCATGATATATCAACTCCCCCACACTTAGCCTTTGCTTGCCCTAAGCAAAACAGAGAACTAAAACATGGTGAAGAGGTTTGAAAACTTTCAGAAACTCTTTTCATCCTAGAAGCAACAACACTCAGATTCCCCTTAGTAAGCCACTGAAAGAATCATCTGCAAGACATCAAGACCAACATATACTTCCCTCACACTTAGCAACTGTCCTAAGTAAACTCCACAATCAATCCAAGCAATTCAAATTCACCCTACTGACTTCTTACCAATATTAAGTGCGGTCTCACCTAAGGATTATCGATCAAAGGGCACATGGATTCTTACTCTATTAGCTCTAGACCACCATACTATCTTTTTCTGGTTCCTTTCTTTTCTTTTCCCTTCTTCGCAACTGATTTTTCCCCATTGGGTATCATTTTTTTTATCAGTGCCCTTCCCGTTATGGGGTGTACTTTGGACACATTCCATGGATCGCACATGAGGTAATAGTGGTAGCTACTACTCCCGTGACCACTTCGGAGTTACTAACTCATCCTCAGTTTATTATCTCTTTTTTTTTACTTTACTTAGAGAAGGGGAGAAGGGTTCCATACTCGGACAGGTTTACAAGCTGTGTCAGAACTAACAGAGGAGTCCGACTCAAGGTATACCAAGCCCTTAGGTGAGAAAATTAAGTCAGGTTTACATGGTAAAGCCAGTAAAAGGATCCTCTGAATACCTGAATTTATAAGGGTGTCCTCAGTAGGTTGATCCGTGTTGGGTTTTCTAATAGTCATAGATTGATCTTTCAGCTTCATCCCAATGGTCACTTAAGTTCATGTAAGATGTTGTTAATCTTCTCAAAAATTCACTGTTTCCTACTTAAACTAGTTTTGACTCAATAAAATATTTTTTTTTGAAAAATAGGACTGACTCTTAAGAAAACAGAAAGATATAAGTCAGTACCACCTCCCCCACACTTGAAACACACTGTCCTCAGTAGTGTCAAGCTAAGGTTCGGTAAAAAGAAAGAAAAATTGTTATGGATGTGTTGAGTTCTGTCTGATTTTACCTCTGTCGCTCATGCATCGACCGTTGCAAGGCGATTTGCGCCATGGGTCGATCGTTGCTCAGGACCGCAACGATCGCTGCAATGCGATTTTCGTGTTGTGACGATCGACACACAGGGCCGTGTCGATCGTTGCATTGCGATATCCGAGACCAGTCAGCAAGTTAGCAGCTAGTCCGTTAGAAATTGTGAAATTTCAAACCTGCAAGCTGAAAACCAATGCAAACAAGTAGAATCAAAGCAACAGATAGTCTTAATGTAAAAACATCATCCAAACATAAAAATCCTAAGAAAATCAGAAGAAAAATGCAAAAGAAAAGTGAAAAAGAAATACAGAACCGTAGTCTGAAAATGCACTACTCTCACTCGTCATCTATCCCATCATAGCGCTCAGTACCACTCGAAAAATAGGGAGTCGGAGAGCGCTGTCTGCATCGGCGTGAAGGTCCTGGATGATGAATCTAAGGCTGTCTCATGCAAGTGCAGGTATGCATGAAGTCCCAAATACTCCGCAGAATCCCATCCTGACGCTCTCTCCAATCACCCTCAGACATCTCTCTCACTGGAATTGAAGGCTCGGGATAAGGACCAATATCAACAGGGGCAGCAGGGGCATAAGAAGAGGAAGCTCGTGTAGAAGGCTCTCCCAGCGGATGTGTTGGAATTGTGTCCAGTAATCTCGGTACTGTCTCTAGAAAGTAAGAGTATGTCAATGATCAGACATAAGTCATATAATACTGGGGGTCATGATGGCTTGCTAGAGTCCGCTCATGATCTATAAGTTTTGGACTTATTGCCTTTATTATATGATCCCATATGGGTTACACGCCTAAGCTATCGGGAAAATACGTAGGAACGGTTTAGCAGAAGTACGGTAAAAGTGCTAGGCATTTACTGTACTTAGAGAGACTAAAGGGCCTGATTAAATCCAAGGGATTTAATCAGAACTGAGAATTGGGCCCAAAAGCCCATAAGAGCTAGAGAAGGGTTTTATAAACAAAAAGCCAAAATCTCTTCTCCTCTAACCCTAATCCCAGCCGCGAGTTCTCTCTCTCTCTGCGCCTCCTCTCCTGCTCGGTCTAGCAGCCACTTTCCTGTGCGTGCGTGTGTGAGCCTTTGGAGGATCCATCTCTTGGTGGTTCTGCTGATCTCTGACCCTTACCTCCCATTCCGCTGCACAAAAAGGTAACAGGTGAGATCTATTATGTTTCTATTCAAGAGAACCTAGATCTGCATGTTTAGTAGGATGAATCAATCTGAGAATTGAATCAGGAGACACTAAACGATCCAACAGTGGTATCAGAGCCATTGGTTCTGTGGTTTTTCTTGTTTAGATTCATGTTTAGGATTGTTTAAAGAGGTGTTTTTGAATCAATCTACTGATAAGAGAAATCACTTAAGAAACAAAAATTAAAACCTAAACATACAAGAAATCGCATGATCCAATCTATATGAATTGGTATGCGTCGGATCGTCGGATCATCGGATGACGCATGGACCGATCTAGGATCGTGTAGCGTGGTCATTCCGAGCGTATTGACCCGAGCGATCGCGTCTCGAGAGCGAGAGATGAAGCGAACGATCGAGTGGATCGATCGCATGGATGGACCGAGCGGATCGCTGCGATCATCCCGCTATCGTCCCGCAATCGTCCCGATCATCCCGTCCGATCGCGAGAGATGGCTCGGCTGTCTCTTCCCGATCACTCGATCTGCATCGTCCCGTCCCGATCACAACCAAGCACGTCCCGATCGTGAGGCACGGCCGTCCCGATCGCGTGTGTTGCTCGCGGCCATCCCAACACGTGACCTAATTGGTCGGTTCGGTTTGGCTCGAGCTTGGTTCGGTTTGGTTTGTGGTGGTTCGGTTTAAGACAATTAAAAATTTTTAAATCGTCACGGTTTAATAAACAGACTTAATAAATTTATTAAGTTCTGGTTAAACCGGGATAAGAAATCCAAAGTCGAAAAATTGGATTTTGTGCCTAAACCAGTGATTTTCTAATTTGATTTGGTTGGACCAAATAAATTGAGAAAATCCGGTTTAGTAAATAACCGGTTGACAATTGTGGTCATCGTAGTAATTAATTTTGGTTAGACCAATTTTAATGAACCAGACCAGTTATGTCATTTAATTGGACAATTGGGTTATGTCTTGGACATGGACCAATTCTTGGGCCTCGGGCCAAGAAGTTAAAACAATTGGGCCAATTATTTGAGTCTTTTCTTCAGATTAATTTAAAATTTATTTTTATAAAATTATAAAAATCGATTTTTTAAATTAATAAGTTTCCAAAATTTTTGAAATTAGAAAGTTTCTTAAAATAGAAGTTTCTAGATTTGCATGTTTTGGATTTTAGGAAATTTCTATATTTAGAAAGTTTCCAATTTTAGGAAGTTTCTAATTTTAGAAAGTTTCCAATTTTAGGAAGTTTCCAATTTTATAAAGTTTCCAAAAATAGTAGGTTTCCCAAAAAGGAAAGTTTCCCAAAATAGTAATCTTCTATTTTGGGATGAATTTTTAATAAACCTACAAACCTCAAATAATATCAAGCGTTGGATGTCTTGTCCAGTCTATGTCAGCTGTCGAAGCCCATTCAATTGTATTCATGGCCTTACAGTGTGAGGGTGTCTACTTTTGCGTGGATAAGGCGGTTTGTGATTCATAAATGTCATTGGGAGTCCCAGACATTAATGATTACATGACTGTATAGTCTGGTTTTCTTGACTAGGCCATCGGGAGTCCCGGGCCTTGAGACATCAGAGTGGATTGTGTTGGGAATGTCCTGAAATCTACCGTACTATCTCTAGAAAGTATGATAAATGTCGAGATCAGACATAAGTCATAAATACTGGGTGATCATGATGACTTGCTAGAGTCCGCTCTTGATCTATAAGTTTAGGACTTATTACCAGTATTGTATGATCCCAAAGGGTCACACACCATAGCTAACGGGAAAGTTAACATGGAATGAATACGGTAAGATGCAAGGCATTTACTGTATTTGTGCAGAGAGTTGGGCCGTTAGTTTAATCACTTGGGCCCATATCGAGACAAATGACTTGTGTCGATCGACACAAGTGTATGTGTCGGTCGACACAGTTGCGAAACCGAGACATCGGTTTAGGTTTATGACAGAGTCGATATTTATATGAGTTGTCTTATAATTTCGACTCTAACAGTCTGCGACCTAAAACCTGAGCCGTCTCTCTTCTCTCTCTGATCAATCCATTGCTTTGGTCTAGCAACCATCCCGGCTTGTAAGAGTGTGGATACTGAAGGAGGAACAGGCATCTGATCTGTTCTAGCTGATCTCGTCATTACCATCCATCAATCCGCTGCAATCTGAAAGGTAATGATCAGGTTTGGTTTTGTGATTCGTTCTGCAAGAACCTAGATCTGAGTTATATGTGCTAGGTTGCAATCTGTTAATTGAACCATGAACACAGATATAATCCCTACAGTGGTATCAGAGCCAGGTTATTGGTTTTTGCTTTATGAATCTGATTTAGGTTGTTCTTACTATTTAAAATCGAATTTGGTTAAGAAATTTGATCAAAAACATGAAAACCTAAGAATTAGATCGCATCAATCCGATTGAAAGCCATTGGTGTGCGATCTGGTCGCCCGTGTCGATCGACGAGGGAGCGAGGTATCGGTCGATATCGATCGATCCGATTGACATCTCGCGGTCCTGATGACCCGATTGACCCGAGCTGATACTCGCTAGTATCGATCGACATGAAAGACTCATATCGATCGATACGAAGGCGATGCAGATGATCCGCGAGTAGCCAATCGGTTCAGCCGAGCTTCGTGGTTCATCTTTCCCTAAACCGAGACAATGAACCGATCAATCCGATTGTGGTTCATTGTCTACTTTAGCCAGAACCGCAAGTTAGGTCAAAATTGGCTAAAACACAAGGTGTTTCTTCCCGGTTTTGGACTTAACTGAACCGATCCAATTTAATTGGTGGTTCAAGCGGTTAACCCAAATCGCGGTTTGCTGGAAATAATTTTATTTCTGGTTAAACCGGATTGAAATTCATAAAATTGAATTTTAACCTAAACCGAAGGCTGGTCTAAGTTTGATTTGGTTGGACCAAATAATTTAGAGCTGGTCTGGTTTAGTAAATAACTGATGGTTTTGATAGTTAATTTGGTCTTGGACCAGAATTAATAAACCGGATCGGTTATGTCAAATTATTGGGCCAATTGGAATTCTGTGGTCTCGGGCCAAGAATTGGGCCTATAATTTGTGACCCAACCGAAAACTTTAGTAAGTTACTAAATTTAGAAAGTTTCTAAAATAAGAAAGTTTCCCAAAATAGTAATCTTCTATTTTTGGAAATAAAACTTAAAATCCTCAAAAACAATATCAAGCTTGGATGTCTTTCCAATCTTGTCAGCTACTTAACGCTTATTTGATTACAGACATGGCTTACAGTGTGAGGTGTCTGTTTTCGCGTAAGTAAAGTAGTATATAGTCACTGATTTCATTGGGAGTCCCAGATTTCAGTGATTATTTGGCTGTAAGAGATTGGTTTTCTTTGACTGGGCCATCGGGAGTCCCGGGCCTTGAGACATCTGGTGAATTTGGGCCTCGGGTCCAATTCACAACCGAGAGTTATTGGTTATAACTAGCTGTGTGTATGCTTACCAAGTAAAGCTAATTCCGGGTGACGGCCAGTGGCCCACTTTGGATTTAGCTGAACATGGGTCTCGGAATCATTGCATTCTTATGAGGTTAAACAAAGAAATTTTGAATGCAATGCGAGTTTTCTTATAAGTTGTTAAGATTACTCTTTTATGAACTTAATAACTAAAACTCTATTTATCTCTAAATTTCAGCTATGACAAGCACAAACAATCAAAACACTTTCTCGATCCGGTCTGTCCTTGAGATGGACAAACTGAACGGATCAAATTTCTTGACTTGGTCACGGAACCTGAGGCTAGTCCTCAGGCATGAGAGAAAGGACTATGTCCTTGAGAAAGCTCTCCCCGAGAGGATCGGATCCAAAGCCAGTCATGCAGTATATAATGCTTGGAATAAGCATTATAATGATGCGGTAGATGTGCGTGGTCTGATATTGGCTACCATGGAATCAGATTTGCGGAAGCAATATGAGAACATGGAGTCGCCAATAGAGATGATCAGCAGCCTGAAATTGAAATTTCAGGAGCAGGTAAGAGTGGAGAGATACCAGTTGGTTAAATCTCTCACTAGCTGCAAGCTACCGATGGATCATCCAGTAAGTCCTCATATCAGTAAAATGATGGGTTACATTGATAACCTGAGGAAACTGGATTATCCAGTTAGCCAAGAATTGGCAACTGATATCATTCTGCAGTCACTGCCGTCAAGCTATGATAAGTTCGTAAGGGACTATATCAAGAAAGGCTTAACGAAGACGTTGACTGAACTGCATGATATGCTCAAGACAGTTGAGCCAAACGTGAAGAGTACCCTGTACAATCTCATGAATGAGAAGGGTAGGTTTACTAAACCTAATGCTGCAAGGGTGAAGACAAAGTTGTCCAGATTTTGAATCATGGCAAGCGTGTGTCTTCTGAGCCCGAGTCAGATACCTCTTACGTTGGTAAGTGTTGCTACTGTAATGAGACTGGGCATTGGAAAAGAGATTGCATTAAATTCATGGAAGATTATGAGGAGTTGAAGTCGATGTATGAGACTACTTCCTCAGGTATTCATGTTATTACTTCAAGTTATACCTTAAAGGTATTGGATACTGGTTGTGGCACTGATATTTGTTATAATATGCAGAGCCTGAGCAACAGTAGAACGTTGAAGGAAGGGCAAGTGAAACTGCGTGTCTGGAAGGAGCTTGGGATGCTGCCTCAGCCGTAGGGTTTTCACTTGTAGATGCCTTTGAGGCTTGGTTTTATTAAGTAATTGCTACAATGTACCTGCTTTAAGCAGAGTTGTCTTTCATTTTCTTGTAAGAATTTGAATGTTTTTCGTTTTGATAAAAGACAAGTTTTGTTCTTTTGATCTTAATGAAATGATAATTGTATCACCCTATTCAAGGAATGGGTTTTATATATTAAACCAAAGAGTGCCTAAATGTAACATAAATACCGAATTGGTTTAAATCTGATGAATTAAACCTGATTTTTCTTGGCATAAATGTTTTGGTCAAAGAGTAAGTCGGACTCAGAAACCCCATAGTTATGGACTTTTGGGCTCATTTGAATGGATATCTTATGAGACTTGAATTCTGCTTACTGGACCAAAAGACAAAGGGCCCATCTTAGCCGAGCTAGAGAAAGGCCCAAAGACTTATTGGACATTGGACATACTCATGTATGTGGCCCGATAAGCAGTAATGCCAGAGAAAATTTCCTGTACTTCATTGTCTCTACTGATTACTTCAGTGAGTGTGACTGTGTTCATTTGATGAGACACAAGTCGGAATTCTTTGACATGGTCGAAAGAGTTCCAGAATGAAGTATAGAATCTGAATGACAGAAGTATTAAGACTCTGGATTAAATCAAGAGTGAGAATACTTAAGTCATTGATGGTGTGATCATCTGAATGAGTGTGAAGTCGTTTCACAGCTCATTTCTCCTGAAAACCTTGAGGTGTTTCTGTGAGAAAGAATCAGATCTTATTAGAAATGATTAAAGATGAGTCACACGAATCTTCCATGATATTCTTTAAGAATAACGCTCTAGAAATATCTAAGTTTACGCTGAAATAGTTGCACCAATACCAGTTGAAAGACACCACATAAATGTGGATTGAAATCGATCCAAATTCGTCTTTACTGAGTATTTGTAGTTGTGCTACTTCGCTGGTTGTCCTAGGGAAACCAAGGCTTGTTACTTTTACGTCCATTCTGTTTTCTAAGAAGGGAAGTTACTTTCCAAGAAGAACAGTGGGAGTAAAAGTATAACTCGAAGAAATTCGAGAAATACAGGAGACTGCTCAACCTGTTGAGGGAGAGCAACGGATGGATTTACAGATTTCTGTAGAATCTACACCTGTAGAGCCTGAAGTTCGCAGATAAAAATGAATCAGTCACTAATCCGAGAGTGATTAGTGGGAGTAAAAGTATAACTCGAAGAAATTCGAGAAATACAGGAGACTGCTCAACCTGTTGAGGGAGAGCAACGGATGGATTTACAGATTTCTGTAGAATCTACACCTGTAGAGCCTGAAGTTCGCAGATAAAAATGAATCAGTCACTAATCCGAGAGTGATTTCTCGTCATTAGTTGAACCTGATGATCATTGAAAGTTCGCATGATCTGATGATCATTGAAAGCGACGAACCTGCGAAATTCAAAGAAGCGAAAGTAAGCCCGGACTCCGAAAAATTACACTGTGTGTAAGTTAGCTTCATCGATCCATTCATGGATGGAAGCAAACATATCGGAGTTGGAATCTTCGTTCTGTTAAAGTAGTCAAGGTTTTGACTTGAACAGGAACGAAGTGGAACTATGCGTTTACTAAAAGATAAGTGGGAGCAATATTGCATTTCTCATAGTGTATGTCGATGACATACTGATTCTCGAATATAACGTCCCAATGCTGCAGTCGGTAAAGGACTGGTTTGGGAGTTGGTTTTATGGTTGACATGGGTAAAGCCACGTAGTTCTTGGATTTTGGATCTAAAGATAGAGATCCAAAAGAGCTGGTAGGACAAAGTCAGGATTCTTAAATTGACAAAGTCCTACACGTAATCAGCAATCCAAGAAGGGTTTTATGCCAATGTCACATGGCAATTCATTAAGCAAGATACAGTGTCCTGCAATTCATTGGATCTATCATGTATGCCATGATACATACTTGTTTTGATGTTGCTTTAATGCTAAGCAAGACAAGTAAAGACCAGTCAAATCCAGCAAAGAATCACTGGATTGCCGTAAAGAATATTCTGAAGTATTTGAGGAATACTTAGGATAAGTTCTTGATTTACGGAGAAAGTGAGGTGCTACAAGTCGATAGAGTCTGAAAGGCAAGTTTCCAATAGACAAAGATAATTCCTGGTCACAGTCCGGCTATATCTTGTGTCTAACTGGCGGTGCAAGGCACTATTGCTGACTCCATGACTTAAGCTGAACATTTCGCAGCTTGAGAAGCGGCGAAAGAGGTTGTTTGGATAGAAGAGTTCATCACTGAACTTGATGTGATTCACAGCATAGATGAGGCTAGCTGCACATCAGAGGTCCAAACACCTTGAGGATAGGTATAACCTATTCCTTGAGATAAATGACAGAGGTGTTAAGTAGATAAGCAAGTTTCATCGAATGAGAACGTTGCTAATCTATTAACGAAGCCACTCCTTATGCCTAAGCACGAGTCGCGGACTGTAGCTGTAGGATGAGTGAAATTAAGATGTAGTCTTAATTTCAGTGGGAGTTTGTAAAGGGCTTTACTTAGTTGTTTTGAAAGGTTCATGTAAACATAATATTTTATGTTTATGAAATCTAATGATTTCTGGATTATTTTAACTGTGATATAAATAATCGTTCCAAAATGATTCATGTCATTATATATGGGCCATCGAAGTACATGAGTAGACTTGATCCTGAAACCCCATATTTAACGAAATGACATAAATCATAGTGTCCATAGTCGAAGGTTGTTGAAAATTGGAACACCAACAACCACTTGAGACTAGATTGTGTTGAGACTTATGACCAAGTTTCGAGGGGTCATAGATGCGCGGCATCAAAGTCGACACATAGGTATATGTAGGGGAGCATATGACCGGACATGGCCCGCTGATGAGAACTCTACAAGATATTAATATCTGTGTCATGAGAGGTTCTCATATACGACTATAGAGTATAGTCCTTAGACCTGAGTTCGCATGCATGTGGCTGCACATGGAGTAATGCGCTTTGATCATTGTCTAACGCTGTTTCGTAACTAGGAGCTATAAGGACCTTGGTTGGGTGTATTATGAAGTATGTAGTTCATAGTGATGGAACAAGATGGGATTTGTCCCTGCCGTTTAACGGAGGTAATATCTCTAGGCCAATCGGAGATTTGATAGCTGGTAAGAGAATGGCCATTCCCAAACGGACTTGCCCAAGTCGTTTGCATTGTCAGTATCAAATCTGGTCCGATAAACATGGTCTGGCTATATAAGGATGACACGCATCTTGCCTTATGCCAGATCGAGATATTAAGACAAAAGGACTAGGGAATGTAGGATTCCAGTACAATCGGAAGATTGTTGGGAATGTCCTTTGTAGGATTCCAGTACAAGTGGGAGATTGTTGGGAATGTCCTGAAATCTACCGTACTATCTCTAGAAAGTATGATAAATGTCGAGATCAGACATAAGTCATAAATACTGGGTGATCATGATGACTTGCTAGAGTCCGCTCTTGATCTATAAGTTTAGGACTTATTACCAGTATTGTATGATCCCAAAGGGTCACACACCATAGCTAACGGGAAAGTTAACATGGAATGAATACGGTAAGATGCAAGGCATTTACTGTATTTGTGCAGAGAGTTGGGCCGTTAGTTTAATCACTTGGGCCCATATCGAGACAAATGACTTGTGTCGATCGACACAAGTGTATGTGTCGGTCGACACAGTTGCGAAACCGAGACATCGGTTTAGGTTTATGACAGAGTCGATATTTATATGAGTTGTCTTATAATTTCGACTCTAACAGTCTGCGACCTAAAACCTGAGCCGTCTCTCTTCTCTCTCTGATCAATCCATTGCTTTGGTCTAGTAACCATCCCGGCTTGTAAGAGTGTGGATACTGAAGGAGGAACAGGCATCTGATCTGTTCTAGCTGATCTCGTCATTACCATCCATCAATCCGCTGCAATCTGAAAGGTAATGATCAGGTTTGGTTTTGTGATTCGTTCTGCAAGAACCTAGATCTGAGTTATATGTGCTAGGTTGCAATCTGTTAATTGAACCATGAACACAGATATAATCCCTACAGATTGGGCCTCGGGCCCAGATTCACAACCAAGAGTTA
This sequence comes from Orychophragmus violaceus, assembly GCA_030180135.1. NCBI lineage: Eukaryota > Viridiplantae > Streptophyta > Magnoliopsida > Brassicales > Brassicaceae > Orychophragmus > Orychophragmus violaceus. The sequence goes on along the minus strand of CM058230.1, from coordinate 28,569,691 downwards.
TATCACGGATATAATTAGCCGACATAGGGCTTACCGATATAAGCTAAGGTTGGGTGATGGCCAGTGGCCCACTTTGATCTTAGTTATATGTGGATCTTGGAATCATTATATTCTATTGAGGGTAACTTATGTTATTGAATGTAATGCGAGATTAATCATATTAAATATAATACGAGATTAATCATATTGAACATATTAACTAAAATTCTTTTATCTTAAATTTCAGTTATGACTAGCACAAAAAATCAAAACACTTTCTCGATCCGGTCTGTCCTTGAGATGGACAAGCTGAACGGATCAAATTTCTTGACTTGGTCGCGGAACCTGAGGCTTGTCCTCAGGCAGGAGAGAAAGGACTATGTTCTTGAGAGAGCTCTCCCCGTGAGGATCGGGTCCAATGCTTCTCATGCAGTATATGATGCTTGGAATAAGCATTATAATGATGCGGTAGATGTGCGTGGTCTGATATTGGCTACCATGGACTCAGACTTGCGGAAGCAATATGAGAACATGGAGTCGCCAATAGAGATGATCAGCAGCCTGAAATTGAAATTTCAGGAGCAGATAAGAGTGGAGAGATACCGGTTGGTTAAGTCTCTCACTAGCTGCAAGCTACCAAATGATCATCCAGTGATTCCTCATGTCAGTAAAATGATGGGTTACATTGATAACCTGAGGAAACTGGATTATCCAGTTAGCCAAGAATTGGCAACTGAGATCATTCTGCAGTCACTGCCGTCAAGCTATGATAAGTTCAGAAGGAACTATATCAAGAAAGGCTTAACGAAGACGCTGACTGAACTGCATGATATGCTCAAGACAGTTGAGCCAAACGTGAAGAGTACCCTGTACAATCTCATGAATGAGAAGGGTAGGTTTACTAAACCTAATGCTGACAAGGGTGAAGACAAAGTTGTCCAGATTTTGAATCATGGCAAGCGTGTGTCTTCTGAGCCCGAGTCAGATACCTCTTACGTTGGTAAGTGCTGCTACTGTAAAGAGACTGGGCATTGGAAGAGTAATTGCATTAAATTCATGGAAGATGATGAGGAGTTGAAGTTGATGTATGAGACTACTTCCTCAGGTATTCATGTTATTACATCAAGTTCTACCTTATAGGTATAGGATACTGGTTGTGGCACTGATATTTGTTATAATATGCAGAGCCTGGGCAACAGTAGAACTTTGAAGGAAGGGCAAGTTAAACTACATGTCTGGAAGGAGCTTGGGATGCTGCCTCAGCCGTAGGGTTTTCACTTATAGATCCCTTTGAGGCTTGGTTTTGTATTAAGTAATTGCTACAATGTACCTGCTTTAAGCAGAGTTGTCTTTCATTTTCTTGTAAGAATTTGAATGTTTTTCATTTTGATAAAAGACAAGTTTTGTTCTTTTGATCTTAATGAAATATTATTTGTAGCACCCTATTCAAGGAATGGGTTTTATATCTTAAACCAAAAGAGTGCCTAAATGTAACATAAATACCAAATTGGTTTAAATCTGATGAATTAAACCTGATTTTTCTTGGCATAAAAGTCTTGGTCACATAGAGTAAGTCGGATTCAGAAATCCCATAGTTATGCACTATTGGGCTCATTTGATCGGATATCTTATGAGACTTGAATTCTGTTTACTGGACCAAAAGACAAAGGGGCCTATCTTAGCCGAGCTAGAGAAAGGCCCAAAGGCTTATTGGAGATTGAACATACTCATGTATGTGGTCCGATGAGCAGTAATGCCAGAGAAAATTTCCTGTACTTCATTGTCTCTACTGATTAATTCAGTGAGTAGGACTGTGTTCATTTGATGAGACACAAGTCGGAATTCTTTGACATGGTCGAAAGAGTTCCAGAATGAAGTATAGAATCTGAATGACAGAAGTATTAAGACTCTGAATTAGATCATGAGTGAGAATACTTAAGTCATTGATTGTGTGATCATCTGAAATCGTTTCACAGCTCATTTCTCCTGAAAAACCTGGAGGTGTTTCTGTGAGAAAGAATCAGATCTTATTAGAAATGATTAAAGATGAGTCACACGAATTTTCCATGATATTATTTAAGAATAACGCTCTAAAAATATCTAAGTTTACGCTGAAAAAGTTCCACCAATATCAGTTGAAAGACACCACGTAAATGTGGATTGGAATCGATCCAAATTCGTCTTTACTGAGTATTTGTAGTTGTGCTACTTCGCTGGTTGTCCTAGGGAAACCAAGGCTTGTTACCTTTTACGTCCATTCTGTTTTCTAAGAGGGGAAGTTACTTTCCAAGAAGAACAGTGGGAGTAAAAGCGTAACTCGAAGAAATTCGAGCTCAACCTCTTGAGGGAGAGCAGCGGATGGATTTACAGATTTCTGTAGAATCTACACCCGTAAAGCCTGAAGTTCGCAGATCTGAATGAATCAGTTGCTAATCCGAGAGTGATTTCTCGTCATTAGTTGAACCTGATGATCATTGAAAGTTCGCATGATCTGATGATCATTGAAAGCGACGAACCTGCGAAATTCAAAGAAGCGAAAGTAAGCCCGGACTCCGAAAATTACACTATGTGTAAGTTAGCTTCATTGATCCATTCATGGATGGAAGCAAACATATCGGAGTTGGAATCTTCGTTCTGTTGAAGTAGTCAAGGTTTTGACTTGAACAGGAACGAAATGGAACTGTGCGTTTACTAATAGATTAGTGGGAGCGATATTGCATTTCTCATAATGTATGTCGATGACATACTGATTCTCGGAAATAACGTCCCAATGCTGCAGTCGGTAAAGGACTGGCTTGGGAGTTGGTTTTATGATTGACATGGGTAAAGCCACGTAGTTCTTGGATTTTGGATCTAAAGATAGAGATCCGAAAGAGCTGGTAGGACAAAGTCAGGATTCTTAAATTGACAAAGTCCTACACGTTTTCAGCAATCCAAGAAAGGTTTTATGCCAATGTCACATGGCATTACGTTAAGCAAGAAACAGTATCCTACGATATCTGCTGAGCTTGAATGCATGGATGAGATTCCATATGCGTCGGCAGTTGGATCTATCATATATGCCATGACACGTACTTGTTTTGATGTTGCTTTAATATTAAGCAAAACAAGTAAAAGACCAGTCAAATCCAACAAAGAATCACTGGATTGCCGTAAAGAATATCCTAAAGTATTTGAGGAATACTAAGGAAAAATTCTTGATTTACGGAGAAAGTGAGGTGCTATGAGTCGGTAGAGTCTGAAAGGCAAGTTTCCAACGGACAAAGATGATTTCCGGTCACAGTCCGGTTATATCTTGTGTCTGTCTGGCGGTGCAAGGCACTGTTGCTGACTCCATGACTTAAGCTGAACATTTCGCAGCTTGGAAAGCGGCGAAAGAGGTTGTTTGGAAAGAAGAGTTCGTCACTGAACTTGATGTGATTCCCAGCATAGATGAGACTAGCTGCACATCAGAGGTCCAAACACCTTGAGGATAGGTATAACCTATTCCGCGAGATAAATGACAGAGATGTTAAGTAGATCAGCAAGTTTCAATGAATGAGAACGTTGCTAATCTATTAACGAAGCCACTCCTTAGGCCTAAACACGAGTCGCGGACTGTTGCTGTAGGATAAGTGAAATTAAGATGTAGTCTTAATTTCAGTGGGAGTTAATAAAGGGCTTTATTTAGTTATTGATATGTTCTTGTAAAACATTTTCTTATGTTTAATGAAATTATTATTTCAAGATTATTTTAACTGTGATGAAATAATCGTTCCAAATGATATGAACCATTTTATAGGTCATCGAAGTAAGTGACTTGATCTTGAGTCATCAAAGTCATTTAGCTTGATCATGAGACCCTATATTTGATAGATGGTTTATATCATCCTGTCCCTAGTCGAAGGTTGTTGAAATTGGAACACCAACAACCGTGTGAGACTAGATTGGTATGTGACTTATGACAAAGTCTCGGTGTGTCATAGATGCGCGGCATCAAAGTCAGTACATAGGTGTATGTAGGGTACATACGACCGGACAAGACCCGATTATAAGAACTCTTCAGGATATTTATATATGTGTCATAAGAGATTCTTACTACGACTATAGAGTATAGTCCTTAGACCTGAGTTCGCATGCATGTGACTGCACATGAACTAATGCGCTTTGATCATTGTCTAATGCTGTCGTTAAGCGATGGTTATAAGGACCTTGATTGGGTGTATTATGAAATGAGTAGTTTACAGTGATGGAACAAGACGGGATTTGTCCCTCCAATATAAATGGAGTGAATATCTCTAGGCCAATCGGAGATTTGAATACTGGAAAATGCATGGCCATGCTCAAACGGACTTTCCCGAGTCGTTTGGATTGTCAGTATCAAATCAGAGTCCGATGAACAAGATTAGGCTTTATAAGGATGACACTAATCTTGCCTTATGACTAATCGAGATATTGAGACAAAAGGATTATGAATACAGAGATTCCAGTACAAGTGGGAGATTGTTGGAATTGTGTCCAGTAATCTCGGTACTGTCTCTAGAAAGTAAGAGTATGTCAATGATCAGACATAAGTCATATAATACTGGGGGTCATGATGGCTTGCTAGAGTCCGCTCATGATTTATAAGTTTTGGACTTATTGCCTTTATTATATGATCCCATATGGGTTACACGCCTAAGCTATCGGGAAAATACGTAGGAACGGTTTAGCAGAAGTACGGTAAAAGTGCTAGGCATTTACTGTACTTAGAGAGACTAAAGGGCCTGATTAAATCCAAGGGATTTAATCAGAACTGAGAATTGGGCCCAAAAGCCCATAAGAGCTAGAGAAGGGTTTTATAAACAAAAAGCCAAAATCTCTTCTCCTCTAACCCTAATCCCAGCCGCGAGTTCTCTCTCTCTCTGCGCCTCCTCTCCTGCTCGGTCTAGCAGCCACTTTCCTGTGCGTGCGTGTGTGAGCCTTTGGAGGATCCATCTCTTGGTGGTTCTGCTGATCTCTGACCCTTACCTCCCATTCCGCTGCACAAAAAGGTAACAGGTGAGATCTATTATGTTTCTATTCAAGAGAACCTAGATCTGCATGTTTAGTAGGATGAATCAATCTGAGAATTGAATCAGGAGACACTAAACGATCCAACAGGATGAGCCATAGTAGGAACGCTGCGCTGATCTCTCGTAGGAGGCTGGAATCTCAAGGCATTCAGCGTATCAATCTGTGTCAGACCAGCAGCAGGAAGATCTATACCACGCTTCGTAGTGGCAGGGTCATAATAGACCCATACACATCCCTCCTTCAGCCATGTAACACTCTGCAGGTGGCTAAAATCAAGGAGCTCCGTGGTGTCATTACACTCCGTACCCTCTAAGGGAATCCTGTAATGCCTAAAAATGGGAGTAAGCAGACTCCCTACTGTCTAAGTGCCCTTCCCATCGAATGGCTTCTTCTGCAGATCGCATAAATGATGAGCAAAGACAGCTCCCAAGTTGAGTCCTCTAGTGGGATCTCTCAGATCAGTCTCCTCAAACTGGTCCCCCAGTTTAATGAAAAGCATCTCCATCTCGTTCTTACGCATCTTGTTGGCTTCAAATTTGCACAACAGAGTACATCCCAAGATGCGCAAGACATATCTGAGAATAGGATGGCTAACCTGTATCAGCTTCGTCGTCCTCGAGCAATAAGGACCGTTCCCAATACACTCCCAGAAATACTGAGCTTCCGGCACACCCCACTCAATAGACATACCAATGCGCGTCGGCTCAGTGCTGAATCCATAAATCCTACAGATATCAAGAAGGGGAATCCGATACCTGGCTCCTAAGCACATGAAGGTAAAGAAACCTCCTGAAGCCTTCCTGCTATCTGGGTTAGGGTAAATCACTCTGCAAGTGGCCAGCATATGTCTCACCAGATCAGGATACAACTCGTAAGGCTGCATAGGCATTGTCCCCTGACTAATACCCTTACACAATGTCAGAACCTGCTCATGGATGCCGAGACTCTTACAAGTCGAATAATCTGCAAATTTGGTCGGCTTAAGCGTCATACCACAACAACCATTGTAGACAAATGTGTCAAACTCATCCCAATGGTAAAGTAGTGGCCTCTCCGTGAACGTGTCAGACTTAAGCAGCTCATCAATCTCCATGCCCCAGACCTTGTCCGTCGGAATCAGCTGCTTATCTGCTCTAGGCCAAGGTGCTCGTATGGCTTCTTGATCTCTCTAATAGTCCGCAGGTGGTTCCGAGTCTCTAGGAAACCACTCAACTGGTGGAGCATGATGAGCTGTAGCTGCAGTAGTAGTTCGACGTTTGCGAGCTGGTCGAGGAGGCATTTGCAAGAAAGAATTAAACCATATAAGTCTCGGCAGAAAACTCCCTGTGGAATTGCAATGCAATGATCGTTGCACAAGTGCGACGATCGATGCAGGGCGATTTCACAGCCGACAAACAATCTAAAAAAATGTTTCTAAATTCGTTCCTCAGTCTCACAAACAGCCTAATACCATCACCAATCAACCCTAATCAAGTCTAATCAGTACGGAATCATCAATTTCAAGCCTAAAATCCCTAATTTCTAAACCCTAGAACCGATTCCGAAAATGATGAAAATGAGAGTTCTTACCTTGGAATCACTGCAAATGGGTTAGGGAAATAGATAGGGGATGTGAAAATAAGTAGAATCAAGCTTTGAAACAGAGAAAATGATGAAGAAATAAGAGATTTAGGGTTGTGCACTCGCGGTTGTACGGACGACGAAATGAGGAAGAAGAGAAGAGAAGAGGGGTTAAGGCACTTACCTGGATCGTGTGTGCAACGATCGATGCATAGGTGCAACGATCATCACAGTTGAACCAAATTGATTCCGGTTTAGCACGCGTACCTTAATTTTGCATTTTAAACCATTTGCAACGACCGTTGCACATGACCGCAACGATCGTCACAAGGCGATCCCATCTCTTCGTCATATCTCCCTGCAACGACCGTTGCACATAAAGCAACGATCGTCACACATCTCCTGACAGTGTTCTATATTAAAACTTAGCAAAAACAAAATCAAAAACGTGAAATCCTAAGAAAAACACCAAAAAGAAATAAATAAAATACTAAAACCTAACAGTGGGTTGCCTCCCACTCAGCGCTTGTTTAAAGCCATTAGCTTGAGCGGACGAACAAGATCAGTTTGCTGGAGATCCTGACAGAGACTGTGATTGCCTCTGTGCAAGTCTCCTCATCCAAGGCGGAGATTAAGCATCATCAGTGTGAACTCGTCCAAGAAAAGAAGGAGTGAAATGCTCCCAGGATCCAAAATCAATGTGTTACTTGTCTGCTCTTCATATCCATCCACAATCCTGAAGCTCTGCCCATCAATCAGCGGTTTGCGCAGCATGTCCATCTCAAAGTGTAGAGGCTCGTCTCTCAGATGAAGATCTATCAAACTGTGCCTCACATCTATCACTGCTCCAGCTGTGGCTAAGAATGGTCTACCCAGTATCAAAGCATCATCCTGCTCACTGTGGTATTTAAGAACCAAGAAATATGTCGGAACCAAGTAGTTTCCAACTCTCACTGGGACGTCCTCAAGAACTCCTTCCGGAATCCTTATTGACTGATCAGCTAGGACAAGAGAGGTCCTAGTGGGTGAAAAATCCATCATACCCAGCTTCTCCGCCACAGAGTATGGCATGAGACTTCCAGCAACTCGTAAATCACACAGAGAGCGCTTAAAGCCATCCTCAAAAATGGAACAACTCAGCACAAAAATCCCAGGATCAGGTAGCTTCTTAGGAATCTTAGTTAATAGCACATCACTTATCTGCTGAGGAACGACTACGACCCATTCCTTTAGCATCTCATCCATTGGTAGCATCTTCTCCAAGTACCTTTGCACACAAGGGTGATAAGGTGGATCATCAGATGGTGGAATTTCTTCCAACTCTTCACCAATCTCTTCTAGCTGTTTAAGCTCATCAATATCTTGTTGAATTACCTCAGACACTTTAGGATATAACCGATTAGATAGTGCATAGATCTCCTGTTGAGTTATCTCAGACACTCTAGGGAATAAACGATTAAGCTCTGAATCTGCCTCTGCATCAATGCCATAAGAATCATGTAAATCTGTCTGTCCACGCCATGCAACGATCGACGCCAAAGGTGCATCGATCGACGCATCACAATTTTGACAGATTCCACCTGAGAGATTTTCCTCAAAATCAGAAATTTCAGCCTCTTCTACCAGTTCAGCTGTATTTAGCTCAAATCTTTCACCTAGGTGTGATCCGCCATCAATGTACACTGACCAGGCCTTAATATGGGTGTCTACATTACTCTTTCCTTTGACAGAGTTTGAAATTTGGCTCACCTGAGTGTCCAATTGCTTTACATGAGTACTTAGAGACTCAAACTTCCCATTGAGATCCTCATAAACTGCATCCAACTTCTTGTTGCGTTCACAGCAATCTTAGTCTGTCCTTCCAGCAGCTGCTCCATCATACTCTCCATCTTACTCTCATGAGTATTAGCTACAGGAGGTGCTTGGTAAGAGGAAGATCCATAAGTCCTCTGATTACTTTGTTGGAAAGGTTTCTGGAAACCAGCATTCTGTCCAAAGCCATAAGAGTTTTGATTGCTTGTGAAAGCACTCTTCTGACCACTGAAAAATCTATTACCTTGCTGTCCTCCAAACCTGCTTCCTTGGAAACCAGATCCTCCGATGTAATTCACATCCTATTCCTGACCATCTTCTTCATCATTGATCAGCTCAACATCTTGAGCAAAATGGACAGCTTTCTTCCCAGCTAGAAGATTACAAACTGTGTCCAGCTTATATCTAATATCAGCGATCTCTAGATTCTCCATCTTCCCACCAGACTCCTTCCTCCTTTTATCAGTAGTCTTGCAGCTATTACTGCTTACTAAGTTATCTATCAATTGCTTGGCTTGAGCATGAGTTCTAGTGTTAAAATTGGCATCGCTGGAATTATCCAACGCAGTCTGATATGGGAGATCTATACCTCTAAAGAAGATACCCAGCAATGTTACCTCAGTGAAACCATGATGCGGGCAGTCATGTTGGTACTTCTTAAACCTCATCCAGACAGTCTTAAGAGGCTCTTTCGGACCTTGGGAGAAGGTGAGAATGTCCTGTCTCGATTGATCAGAGCGAGCATCATCATAGAAGTGTCGCAAAAACTCACTCTTCAGAGCATCCCCAGTATCAAACTTCCCAGGTGGAAGTTGTTTCAGTCAGGCTGCAGCATCTCCAACGAGAGAGTAGGAGAAAAGCTTGAGAAACAGATAGTCGTAGTTAACTCCATCGTACTTCATTTCAGTGATTGTGTCCTCAAACTCATCTATGTGATCCATCGGATTCTCATTTGGAAAGCCATGGAAGGCATTCTGTCTCAGGAGAGAGTAGTAGATGGTCTTGATCTCAAAATCATTCCTCTCAAAGTCAGGAGGTACAAGAGCTGACCGGTTAGCATAAACTCATCCGGACGGTTATAGTCAGCTAAAGTCCTCTCATGAAAAACCATCTCCCTACCTTGGGCCTGTCCTTGGCCTTGGTTCTGCTCCTGTCGTGGTGGCTCAGGAATAGGATCAGGGATAACATTCCCTTCAGCATCAATCCGTTCTCCAGCTGCATTGTACGGATTATTTTGTCGGTCCCTCAGGGTACCTTGAGCATCATGCATTATAATCACACGTTCAACAACCATCATTGCTCTTTGAACTTTCCTGTTGGTCCTCTCTAGTCTAGCAAGTTCTTCAAGTTGGAGGTTAACGAGATTAGTATTCGGATTACTTCTGGTATCACGCGTCTGCATAAACCGTTTGTAATCGTCAAGCAACGATCGATGCTAACAGTGCAACGATCGATTCAACTCCAGTCGCCTAGTAACGATCGACACAAAATATGCAACGATCGATGTTATGCGATTTTGAAACCTGCGACAGAGAAGAAACAGAGAAAAAATCAGTAACTAAAATAAAAAAAAATAAAAATCCTAGTCTAAACCCTAAGTTCGAATCTATCGAAGACTCAAAAGAGTCCCCGGAAACGGCGCCAAAAACTTGATAGGTCAAGAATTAATCCTTATACTAACTGCAAATGCACAGTAATATCAATGTAGTACTTAGGGTATCGAATCCACGAGGACTCTAGGCAACAATAGAATTAGAACATAAAATATTAAACTAGGAGAAAGCAAATGTGATTAGAAACTAAAAAGCAAAACAAGAAAGTAAATCAGTAGCGAGGTTTGTTGTAAGCAATTAACTAAGGGCGCTAAGTCTAGGGAGTTCTCAGGAAATCAGAAAAGCAGACAAATCATTCAATCAGGATCAAATTAGGTACAGTTCTAGAACTCAAAACACAGATATAGAATTAACCAACTTTCGTTGTGAGAATTCTCTAAGCCTAACTGCAGAAATCCAAATGTCTTTGTAATTCCTACCAGATTAGACCAGCTTAATAATCAAGTTCGATATGTTCACAATTCAATTAAACCAAATTTCTTTGCGAGTAATTCAATTGCTCAACCTAAATAGTTCAGATTCTAAACCACACTTTCGTGTCAATCTAGCAACATAAGATCTAGATTCTAAGTGATCAGGTTAGAACTAGCATTAAACACAATTTAGATTGAAGAACATTCTCCTGATATGAATCCTTAACTGAATTAATTATATCTAGCAAGTCATCAAACCTTAATGAGAATCCCTAAACCTAACTATGAATCTACTCAGACATGGAATATGTAAACATAATCAATGAATAATTAGATTGCATAAAAGAGATTAAATAAGTAAAGGGGTTCGAAATCTTCTCCAAAAACAAGATGTAGTACAGGATCAGATCAGCCCCAATTAGCTCTAAAAACTCTCTACTCTAAAAGTATGAAAGCGTATCTAAAAACTGATGTAAAAACCTAATTAAATAGCTAAATCACGTCTTGGGGCTTCTGTGTAAATATCTAGAACTTCTGGGCACTTCTGCAAATCATCATTCTTCATTAACTCTCGCCGAGACTGGCCCAACTCGTTGTGCATCGATCGATGCTGATGTGTTTCGAACGACACATTACTGTGTTCTGGACAGTGAGCTCAAACTCTCGGGTCAAAACTCCAAAATGCTCCATTTGGCTCCAATTATTCCAAATCCGCTCCAAACGTGCTTGTACCTAATAACACCTATAAAAGACTCCAAAGGAATAGTAAAAACTCTAAAACACACTTATATCATGGTTTAAAACCGGTAAAAACCATGATATATCATAACTCTGTATGGTCCTTCCCAGTTTGCCGCATTTCGTTTTGCGCTGTTTTGAAACACTTTTCATAGGATTAGGTCACCTTCACGGAACCTTCGGCTGCAGACATGTGAGTTGTAATATTTAATATTTTCATGTTGGTAGTTATGGATGCGGACCAATGCATGATCGCGTCGTTCGTTGACTAGGTCTAGTTTAACAAGAAGCATCAGATGATTAAGTCTTATCCTGGAAGCAGTATGCGGCGTATGCATGGGAATTTGACCTCAGCTGGAATTTTTCATTCGGTTTCATAGAAGAGTGCGAATGGTGTTTCACCAGTTGCTCGTCGGGTCGTTGTCCGATTGGACCAAAGGACTCCGTCCAGATCGTCTGCCCATTGACCCTTTTTTTTGTCGAGTCGTTTCTTTAATCCGCTTGTATGTTAATTTGGAGGTAGCGCGGAGTGGACTTTTGTAATCGCATCTTCCACTTTTCGCAAAAAGCTTCGAAACATGTGGAATGAACTGCGAGCCGTTGTCTGTGACGATCTCGTAAGGCACTCCATGCTTGCATATGATATTTTTCCATACGAAGTGTTCGACGTGAACGTCTTTAATGCTGGCGTAAGATTCAGGCTTAATTCATTTTGAGAAGTATTCTATTGGGACAAGCATGAACCAATTTTGCTTGGATCAGTGAACTGGACCTACTATATCCATTGACCAGCGCATGAAAGGATATGATGCGGAAATGTACGAAAGCAGCTCCGCCGGTTGATGAATAGTCGGAGCGTGTCCCTGGCATTTTTTGCATTTCCGAGAAAACTTCTTGCAGTCCTTGATCATAGTTGGACAAAAGTAGCCATGACGCTTGATTTTTATTGCCAAGGCTCTGCCTTACATTGTGAACTTCTTCCATGAAACGCCATGCTTATCTGCCTCCGACGCAAGACATTAGAGGCGAAAACAGTCACTATTTGTAAATGTTTCCGTCCATCAAAACGTAATGATCATCCTGCAATTTTATTTTTCGAGCTCCCCATTTGTCTTATAGAAGTTTTCGATCCATGATGTATTCACGAATTGCTCCCATCCATTATTTGTCGCAACCATATTTTCCTTTGGGATGTATGTCTGCTTCTTCATCGACCTCTTCTAGTGGAGGTTTTTTTATTATTCTCATCTTCTTCGGGTGGGTAAACCAGGTTAACGGTCCCAAAGTTGTTGATGCATGGATGCTCGATGAACTGTACTGGAATTATACCCTTCATACCGGGTTCGGATGTCGAGGCCAGGGCGGCCAATGCGTCGGATGGGGCGTTTTCTCCTCAAGGATTTCAGGTCAGTTTAAATTTTTTGAGCGGATTTACTAGAATCCAAAAGATCTTTAGATACACCTCTCCATTCTTTCATCTCTCGTTTCGTATTCTCCGCTGTACTGGCTCGCGACTAACTGTGTATCACAGAACGCTTGTATGCTTTAAATTTCGAGTGTGTGAGCTAGCCGTAACTAGGCGATTAGAGTCTCGTATTTCTGCTTCGTTGTTTGAAGCGTGAAAAGCTAAGCGGAATGACTGTTCCAAGATTTTCCAAGCTGGTGAAGTTAAGCGAATCCCAACTCCAGAACCTTGTTTTGATGATACGCCGTCGGCATAGAGCAACCAATCTGAATCCTATATTAGCTCTCCTACATCTTCTTTTAGTAACTCGACGAAGAAATCCGCGGGTACTTCCGACTTTGAACACGTCCTGGTCCGGTACTTGATATCGAATTTTTTGAGTTCCACTGCCCACTTTGCTGGTCTTCCAGAATGGCTTGGATTGTGAAGGATCATCCGCAATGGAAAAGTCGTCAAAACTACGATCGAGTGAGACTGGAAGTATGGCCTCAGTTTCCGAGCAGATATTACTACCGCGCGAGTGCCAGATTCTCGATTTGAGGATAGCGTTTGACTCACTTAGAAAATTGGTTTTTGTTCGCCTCAATCTTATTTGATAAGGACTCTGCTTATTGTCGTATCCGATATCGCGCTCTATAAGAATAGCAGCTCTCCTTCTACCGGCTTAGCGAGTACTGGCGGATTTGCTAAATATTTTTTCAGCTGTTGGAAAGCTTTTTTTTTATTTCTCCCACCACTCAAATGTTTTGTTCAATATATATATATATATATATATATGTGGGTTTTCGTTCAACTCTCCCATTTTGCTGAGGCGTTCCAACACATGAAGTTTGATGAATCACACCTTGTTGATGAAAGAATTTCTTCATTCGCATGAATTCAAAACCATTATCACTCCGCACTACCTTCACATGCTTGTTAAATTGCCTCAGAATAAAACCAAAGAACGACACAATAGTCCTTTCAACCTGTATTTTTTCGGCAAGAAGAAACACCCACACAACCCTTGAATAATCATCCACTATAGTCAGAAAGTACCACACAAACTTTGTGTTCGATACGGCCCCCATATGTCACAATGTATCCTTTCAAAGCTCTCTTACTTTTATTCGAGCTCACCGGAAATTCACTTCGACATTGTTTTGCCCTGAAACATATGTCACATCCATATACTCCAGTACTGCGATTATCAACCTTGGGCAATCTCTTTATCATCTTATCAGAGGCGTGACCCAATCTCTTATGCCAAATTCTAACGATTTTGGCTTACCAACTTTCTTCACATTCTGAATCTTCTGAATACCTTGAAGAAAATACAACCCTTCTCTGCTTTCTCCTATTCTGATTTAGGCCTGTAAACCACAATCATACACAAGACATCCTGTCTTATAGAATAACACAATACAACACATCTCATCAAACATCTGTGACACATAGATAAGATTGCACTTCAATTCTTCTACAAAGAGAACACGCTTCAAAGTCAACTTTTCTGTCAAAATGACTCTCCCTTCTCGATCAGCAATCAAAATATTTCCATTAGGTAGGCCAACCAAAAATGGCGTGACTCTACATACATTCACTTGAGCATTCAACGTACTGGTCATATGGTGCGATCTCCACTATCAATTATCCACTCATCACCATATCCCTTATCACTTACTCGATTTGAAGATTCTGGCTTCGACTTCAACATACTCAAAAGTCGATCCCATTCACTTTTCTTCAACCCAGTCGTTTAAGTGTGTTGCACAGAAACATTCAAGCGTGACACAACATGTGTATGTGCAACAACATTTGGTTTCTCCATCAACGGAACGCCTTCTGCAATTCCTTTTTTCATTTCGTCTAGAGCGCTTTCCGCAGCTCCGTTTTTCTTGATACTCATCTTCTTCACATGAACTTTTAGCAGCTCTGTTTTTTCCAATATCCATAATTGCCGACGCCGAGACGATAATTATGTCGAACACGTCTTCTCACGAACAAGATTCAATCGCAATCCCAAGAGTACGATGACTCTGATAACATAAAAGATTTGGAGAAGGATTATATTATTGAATCTCAAAACTATTTACGATGACGGCTATAAGCTATATATATGTATGTGCCCTAACAACCTTCTAACCTAGAATCAATCCTAATATACAATAAAGAAATATTCCTTTATGACAATATAAATATATATGTATATAATCTCCTAATAGAAGTGACGACATAGATGAACAGCTTTCGTAAGGATCCGTTTAGAGACGAAGGTCCTATTGATTGGAGTACATCGCCCCCACCTCTTCGGCACATGAAAATATCTCTCAATCCCATTGACACCCTTCAGGCTTCCAGATTAAAGCTGAGATTTTCAGATGCGGACAAAAACTATAATACGTTTTCTTCCTTTCAGTTGCTTCCAGAGGCTGCTACTTCCCCTCCTAAACCCTAAACCCAGTAACCCAGGCCCTATTGCTTAAACAGACCTAAACCATCTAAACGATAATTGAAATCGAATTTGGGTTAAACCGGAAATTAGAATTAAAAATCGAATTGAACTGGACTGATTTTTTTGTAAACCGAACTGAACCAAGATTGAAATTGAAAATCGGTTAAACCAGAATAAAGTTGGCAAATTGGATTGGAATTGGATCGAACCAGGTTAACCGGACCAGACCCGATTGAATCGGATCGAACCGGTCAACCCAGTTGACCCAACCGAGTCAACCCGGTTCGCTTGTGGGTCAACTCGGCGGCGGCTCCGGCGACGGCGACGGTGGCTCCGGCTCTCCGGCTCTCCGGCGGTGGACGGTAGCGGCACCCCAGTAACACTCCGGTGGCGGATGGCGGGTCCGGTCGGTGGTGGTGCGTGACGGCGGCGCGTGGGCATCTCCAGCGGCGCGTGGCCGCTCGTGGATCTCACGTGTGAGGCTCGTCTCTGGTGCATGGGGGCGTGTGCGGCGGCGTCTCGGAAAACGGTCGACTCCTCCGACCCCATCTCGTCGAGCTGATCACGGTGGTGGCTTCGGATATTCGGGATTTAGAGTATTTTGAAAGATATAGCAAAATCAAAACGTTTTCTTTGAAAACACACTAGATCTATGGTTCCGGGGGTTACCTGGTGAAGATGGGGGGAAGGAAAAACGTTGGAATGACTTGTTAGGGTTTCGAACAGCTCAAGATCTCGACAGGGTTTTGCCGGAAAAGATTTATGATAGCTTTTCCTGAGAGGGATGGATTGTATTTTTAGGAGTGGAGAAGGAGGAAAATCCTAATTCAAATATGGAAATTGTGCTTTCCTCCTGGGCCTTGGTTTTTTTCTCCTTTTCCAATTTTTTTTCAAATTTGGCTGGACCAGGACCATTACAAAAACGACTAAAGCTGGAGATTTCTTGTAGCAAATTAGAACACAAGTGAGTGCAATGTGGATTCTTTTTGTGAAAAAGTTATGTTCGACTACATTCTTGATTTTTTTCAACTTGTAAACATCAATTCAAGCTGAGACCTGTGGTTATGACAAGGTTTTTATCTCCTGCTGCAACAATTGACCCTACTATAAACACGAAGACCAGTGCGATTTTGGAGAAAGCAAACTCAGTACGCCAGGTTCATCCAGTATATATCTAAACCAAATCGAATATTTGGTTCAGAATCTTAAGCAAACTCAGAACGCCAGGTTCATCCTGTATCACTCATTTACTTTCTCTCTCTTGTCCTTTTCAAGCTGTAGCTAGCAATGATGGAGATGAAAGTGATACATGGAGCGATACATAAAACCCTTTTCATCAAAGATTCCAATTCATCTTTGTAATTTACTTTATTGTATCATAATTAATGTTGTGGATTGTGTAGATGGATAAGTAAATTTGTCGTAGCGTGATTGTATCTTCAGGAAAATAAAGTAGTTCACGTAATAAAGAGTAAAGATAAAATTCAGAACATTCATGCAAAAAAGCAGAGGCTATATATTGTGCTCATTTATCTTGAGGAAAACATTCTGGAACTTATGATTTTCAACGATGATAATGTGAGTACAAAGCAGTTAATTAACATATCAGTCACAAATCACAATGACTATACTTGAAAACGGTATACATCTTCGATAAGTTGAGGCATTATGAGTAGCCATAAATTGTTCTTCGAATGTGGATAAGTTCCATATCACAAGAATGGTTTTTGATATATTTCTAATTAAGAATAAGAAGCATATGTTCTCAATGGTCCATTCAAAGAATATTGTCAGGGAGGATAAACAAAATAAGGTAGACCAAAACTGGAGACTTCTTGCATCAAATCCGAACATATAAGTCACTCTTATCGATTCTCTTAGTGAAAATAAAGTATTATCGATTCTTGATGTGTTATATCATCTTTAACGACATTCTTGATTTCTTACATTGCATAAACATCAATTCAACCTGACACACGTGGTTGCCACAAACGATGACCCTACTACCATAAAGACTAAGATCATCTTGATTTTGGAGAATTGCAAACTAAATACGTTGTCCTTTATTCTACTAATTTTATCCAAAGTGTTTCTGATATTTCCTTAAGATTCCAACTCTTCTCTCTAAATTACTCTATGCACGACAACCGTAGCTTGCGGAGAGAACCTATATTAAGGTTCAATCTTTTACTGTCTAGAATCTTATACATGTATGTATTGTGTAGTAGATAAGTAGATTTTGTCGTACGCGATATTTCAAGAAATGACAAATAATATATAAGCTGTAATTCTCCTCAATTCTTCAACTTGATGGTTGACGTCAATCACAAGTAGTGAAAAATAATAACGTATCTATTATGGATTATTTATGGATGAGAAAATGATCTTAAGAAAGAGAGAGAAGTGATTTTGTTAATATTTGAGTGAGTTTTACGATGAGGAAATTCGGGTGATTTGTACGAGGTATATCTTTTAATCTTTTTCATGCATTTTAGTATCGTTTGAAAAGTTATTGCACTTTTGTATTTTTTGAATGATTTGGGGGTATGAAAAGACCATATTATCCTACTTTAATCTAACTACAACATGTTAACTAGATTTACATGTGTTTAAAAAATAAAGTTGTAACTAGCTGCTTCTCTCTCTCTCACTCACGTTCGGGTATTGGTGTTCAAGCTTGAAAGAGACAGCTGAAAAGGCTAATTTTCGAGAGTATTTCTAGACAAGAGAAAGAGCAATGACTGGAAACTGAAAACAGAGGAAATCAATAGTCTCGACAAGAATCAGACATGGGATTTTATTCTTTTACCAAAAGAAAAGAAGGCGGTTGGATGAAAAATGAGTTTTCAAGGTGGAACCAAAGATCTTGAGCTGAATGATATTCCCAGCCGGAGCTATTAGCCCCGTCGTGTTTCAACAGAGGATTTGAGAAGCTGTTCACGATGGGATCGCAGTCCATAGCCGACCTATTTGTAGAAGATCGATTGTATCGCATACCATAGCAGGTGAGACATGCTACATCTCAGACAAGCTAGACGACTGAAGAGGACGTTTTTTCCTGACAAGACCGAGCAACCTCTGTTCAAATATTGGACGGCTGATTAGGCTTGCTGGTAAACGGATGATAGAGATTTACTCTATATGTTTAAGATGATCCAGTCCATATGTTACAATCAAGATGTTGAGGACGCATGAAACGAAAGTGGTGTTTTTGATTTGTGAAAATAATGGATAAAAATCTAACTCAATTGAGCTATGGACATGATTGGCCTCATGTCAGTGGATACTCGAGCTATGGACAGGTGCTAAGCACAGTCTACTTACTAATTTGCAGTATTTTTCTGAGCATAATTTTTTGGGGAGATTTATTGGGAGATGATTTCTATGGATAGGCAATTTAATGGTCATTGGTTAGATTTTGGGATGATGGTTTTTCTTAGTTGTGAGATTATTGACGCTCAAGGTGGACACGGGGATGAGGATAGGAGGCGTACTGAAGGTGGTTGATCAGACAAGTTTGGATGGTTTCATGGTTTTTCTTTGAAGTCGAGCTCAGGCATAAGTTTAAAGGAAACTCGAACTATCTTACCGTATAGGTACTAGTATGCAAAATGTTTTTAAGTACATGTGAGTAATGTTCCATATAAGTATTTTGGAACGATTATTTGGGGCTTCAGGATAAACGGAGTTCTATTTAGTGGGGGTAATTAGTAATTTGGAGAAACTAAAGATATTTAGGATGATCCTTTCCAGATGTTCCGGTCCATATGGAGTTCCATGGATTGTTAACTTATCTGTAAGAAAGAAGTCACTTGTCGATGCATGGATTGATCGTGTAGGGTCAGCATAATATATATGGATCCGGTTTGGGTAAAAAGCTTGATGTTAGATGCATTTCCGATGGATAGACTATTTGGAAGGTTTTTTTTAACAGCTGATTTGAACTACTGAGAAGTTTGCGTTGTTGACCAAACTGATGTCTGTTTTCTGTTTTTTAATAGTAGTTTTAATGGAGGCATTAGAACTCGATGAAGTCTGATGATTTAATTGATTTGCGACATAAAGTTTAATGGTTAAAGTAGATGTCGGGTTTTGCGATAATAAATAAATTTGTTGTTTTAGTTGATTTATTTATTGAAGCGTACCACATATGTTTCGGTGGATAGCAAATTTCCCAGCATAGACGAAAGTAAGAAACATAAAAAACAATGGCAGTGTGAATAGAATTAAGTGTGAGGCCATACATACATTAAATATATAAGATAAAATAATGAACTAAGAGCATTCATGGTCAGGCCACACGACGGCGTTTTGCGTTTCCGACTGCATCGCCCCATCCACGGAGGTCAGTCCACTTAAAGAAAGTCATTGGGATGATCCAAAAGAATGCTGAAGTTTCAATAGACCAGAAACAACAATCACACATGCCGTGATCTTTGACTCTTTCATGGAGTAAGTTTAGCCAATACCGATGAACCACGCAAGGGCAAGTCGATATTCTTCCATTGTCGACAGCGTCTCTTTTCCCACGAAGGCCGTTGGAAATCTGTATAGGCCATCTTAATTCCTGGAGCTCTATGACGTGCCTCCTAAGAGCACGGATAGCGCTTCGAGAGAGAAGAGGAATGGTTAAGTCGTTTTCCAACTCTGAGAAGATGGATCGCTGGATAATTTTGTAGCAGTAAACGGCATACTTGATACCATGAACGACACACTCTTTGAGGCGTTGGAAGGCCTCTTCTCTTTCATCTGAATACATAAAATCATAGATAGCCTTTAAAAACGCTGTGGTTGGATTGTTGGCATGGTTGTTTGTCGGATGGATTCAAATTTTGTTATGATAACTCGTTTGGGAAAGAAGATGGTCGCCAAAGGCAGAAGCTTGGTTGTAGGTTTATGCTCCCGAGTCGGTGGTCCGGGAAATCTTCCGCCGTCGGTGTTGGATGTCGGCCACCTCGTGGAAGTGTCGCGGTTCCATTTCGATTTTCATAAACCTTGTAATCTGGATTAATGCTTTAATACTTAAAGACACTTCTTTCTCAGGTGCAAAAAAATAAACAACGGTTAAAATAAACAACGTTGTCTATTCCGGCTTGCTAGTAATCGGATGTGGAGATTAGTTCCAGAGATTAAAGATGATTCAGACCAGATGCTACAGTCCAGAGAATGGTTAAACATCTAAATCGATGGAGCTATGGAAATGACTTGCTTTGAGGCATGGAGAGGTGGTAATATTTGGGAGATAATTTATATGGAATTTAATGGTCATTCTTATGATTTTGGTGCGATGATTTTGTCCAGTTGGTAGATTGTTCGGTTATGGGTGAGAAAAGATGAATTGTACACTGATTTGTGAAAAAGGAAGTGTCTAGATGAAGCATGGATTGACTGTGTAGGGTTAGTATAATTTATATGAATCCGATATGAAGTTTAATGGTTAAGAAGACGTCGGGTTTTGCGATAACAAAGGAATTTTTTGTTTAGTTGGTTTATTTATCGAAACGTACTACATGTGTTTCAATGGATAGCAAATTGGCCAGCAAAGACGAAAGTAAGGAACGCAAAAATGAAAGTGTGGATAGAAGTAATGGCGTAGCCGGACATACATTAAAAATATTAAATTAAAATAATAATAAAACATTCAGAGTCAGAATACACGACGGTGTTTTGCTTGTTCGACGCCATAAGGCGGAGATCAGTCCACTTAGAGAAAGTAATTGGGATGATCCAAAAGAATGCTGAGGTTTCAATAGACCATAAACAATATTCACACATGCCGTCACCTTTGACTCTTTCATGGAGTATGTCTAGTCAATAACGATGAACCGTGCAATGGCAAGTCGATATTCTTACTTTGTCCACAGCATTTCTTTTCCCACGCAGGCAGTTGGATAGCTGGATAGGTCATCTTAATCTCGGGAGCTCTTTGACGTGCCTCCTAAGAGCACAAATAGCGCTTCAAGAGAGAATAGGAATGGCTTCATACCACAAAAGACACACTCTTTGAGGCGTTGGAAGGCATCTTCTCTTTCATCTGTATACATATAATCAGAGATGGCCTTCAAAAACACTGCGGTTGGATTGTTGGCATGGAAACATGCATTCTGCAGTTTGATGAACCATATCCTATCGTGGTGAGTCTTGGTTAGATCTATCTGGAATAGCGTATCCATGTGGTCAGCGTCATCACGAAGTGTCTTGTAAACCGCTCTGATCTTGTAGTGTTCATGGATGTTTTCGCCGGCGTTCATAGACAGAATTAATCTCCTAGTTACGGGTGGTAAGTCGAGCAGATTGGGAGATGGAAGGAAAACGTTATTAGGATTTGCTTCGCTCATCAATGGCGATGTTTTTTTTAGTATTTGGACACGGTGTAACGGATAGACATATGGGCCTATAAAGGAGAACCTCGTCGCAACGTTTCATCTTCTGACCACGTACATTAATTGCATTTAACGGTATAACTCAAACCAATAAAAGGAGCATCTATTTATTCATGTAAAAATATGGATGAAATAAAAGCGAGTAAATTTAGTGATGTGCAGGTAATAAAGCAAACCACGGGTTTGATTGTACATATGAGATATTTAATATATGAATATGTTACTAAATGAATATGGTAATATACGAATTAATTCAAAATGTCAATTTTTCGTTTGGGATTGTGATATGTCATGGTTTTTCTAGGTTTTCAACCATGATATAGTTGTATATATTAAGTCTTTAACCTGTTTTTTCGAGTCTATTGAGTCTTCTACAGGTAAGCATTCGTTTGGAGCAAAGAGTGGGATTATAGGACGTTTCTGGTGATTTGTGCAAAGTGCTGAAGTTAGTGTCTCGACCACGAGTGGATGTCGACCGACACCTACCTTGGTGTCAGTCGACACTGAGCGCGACAGATTCTTATACGCGAGTTGAAGATAACTTTCGAAGAATTGCAAAAAGACCCTGAATTTCCCTAATTCTAATCTATCCTTAAAACGTGTTTAGGAGTTTAATTAGGTTTTTAGACTCATTATCATCTATTCGATTCATACTTTTTTTCTTGCTTTGGAGATTGAGAGATTTGGCTAAGGGGCTGTTCTTGCTACTTGTAACCTTTGAGAGAAGGATTTCGAACCCCTTTTACTTATCTATTCAGTCTTTTGGTTTTCTATTCAATGATGTGTTGTTTATCTGATAATATATCTGAGTAGTAACCTAGTTAGATTTAGGAATTCTCATAAAGGTTTTATGCATGTTTTATAACTGATTGATTAGGATTCACAGTTTGTTCGTTCATCACCTAAGTTGCACTTAATACTAAATTTTGGGCTGATCATCTAGGGTCTAGATCTGAGATAATTAACTTGGCACGAGAGTGTGAGTTATAATCTGAATAAACTTAGTGTGAGCAATTTGACTAGATACAAAGAGATTTGGTTTAAGAGAATTATGAACCGATAGAACCTATTCTTAATGCTTGTTTAGAACTCTAGGATCACAAAGAGATTTGGATCGCTAGGTTGCTAGATATAGAAATAATATCAGCGATAGTTGGATTGTTTAGCATTGCGTTTCTAGTTCTTGAATTTGTGTTTAATATGAATCCGGTTAGTTAAATATCTGACATTGCATAATTCCCGAGAACATCCTAAGTCTGACGCCTTTCTTCCATTGAAAACACAACCTTGTTTACTTGCTTTCGTTTACTGCTTTCTTCTGATTGATTTAGCTTAACTTGAGAACATATAGTCTATCGCGTGAATCTTTAGTCCTTGTGGATACGATACCCTGAGTACTACATTCGCATATATGTGCACTTGCAGTAGAATAGGGATATAACTTTGACCTATCAAGTTTTTGGCGCCGTTGCCGGGGACTCATTTGAGTTCGCCGAAAGTTTTTGTTTTAAAGTTTAGTCTAAGTCGTTTTTATTTCTTATTTACTGATTTTTTCTCGATTTGGCTCGTTTTGTTGCTGCAGGAATCGACATAATCAATCAGTGTCGACCGACACCTCTGTAGTGTCGCCCGGCACCACTCACGGTTTTAGACTTGAGATCAGTGTATGCCAAGTTGACACACCCAAAGCAACCAGAACGAAGAGCTTTTGAACCTCAGACTTGAGGAACTTGCTAAGCTTGAGCGAACGAACAGAAAGGCTCAGAGAACTTCAAGGATGATGAACAATCGTTTGATCTTCAGACCAGATGCTGAAGGGTTCTGAGAGACCAACAGAACAAACCATACAATGACAGGGGCAAAGGATTGATGCGCAAGGGAATGTGATCCCTGAACATGAACAGCCTCAAGGTGAGCAGTTGTACCTCCACCTTTTGAGAGGAATGAGTTTGAGCTCAAGACTGCCTACTATGCACTTCTGAGGCAGCATCCTTTCCATGGTCTTCCACATGAGCAACCCATGGACCACATTGAGGATTTTGAAGCCTTCATCACTGGAATGAAGCACAATGGAGTGGGTTATGACTTCCTGTACCTGAAACTTTTCCCATATTCTCTCTTTGGAGAGGCTGCAGCTTGGCTTAAGAAACTTTCACATGGGAAGTTAGCTACTTGGGATGCTGTGAAGAGAGAGTTCTTAAGGCATTTCTATGATGATTCTCACTCCGATCAGCTCAGACAGGATCTTCTGACATTCACTTAGGGACCTACAGAGCCACTTAAGTCTGCCTGGGTAAGGTTTAAGATGTAACAATGAGACTGTCCTCATCATGGATTCTCTGAAGTTCAGCTGCTGGGCATTTTCTTCAGAGGTGTGGATCGCTGGTACCAGTCTGCGTTAGATGCTGTCAGCAATGGTAACTTCAACACAAAGACTCCTGAGCAAGCCAGGATATTGATTGAGAACTTGGTGAGCAGCAACAGTACTAAGACTGTAGACCAGAGAAGGAAAGTGTCTGGTGGAAAGGTTGATCATCTCCAGGTTGCTGAGATGAAGAAGAAGCTGGATACTGTTCACAGCTTGTTGACTGGTAAGAAGCATATCCATTTTACTCAAGAGGTTGAAGAGTTTGGACCTGAAGAAGGCTGCACTGAAGAAGATGTGAACTACATTGGTGGTTCTGGATTTCAAGGAATCAGGTTTGGGAATCAGCAAGGCAACAAGTTCTTCACTGGTGGGCAGAAGAGTGCTTTCACAAGCAATCAAAACTCTTCTGGATATGGTCAGAATGCTGGTTACCAAAAGTCTTTTCAGCAGAACAACTCCTATCAGAGGACCTTTGGATCATCTTCCTATCATACACCTCCTGCTACTAATGCTCATGAGAGCAAGATGGAAGCTATGATGGTGCAGTTGCTAGAGGGTCAGACAAAGACTGCTGTGGATTTCAACAAGAAGATAGGTGATGTCTATACTGATCCGAATGAGAAGTTTGAATCCTTTAATACACATATGAAGCAATTGGACTCTCAAGTTGCTCAAACTGCTGGAGCTGGTAAGAGGCAAGCCGGATTCCTTCCTGGAAGTAAATATACCAATCCCAAGCATCACTGCAATGCATTATCACTGCGGAGTGGGAAAGAGCTGCAAACTATCCCCATTAGGCAGATCAATGATAATGAAATCGAGGAGATAGAAGAATATGAGGAAGAATACGAAGCTGCGAGACGGGCGTCGCCCGACTGGTCCCTCATGTCGGGCGACACCCACTTTTTCGAAACCTCATGACGAACGGAGATCGACCGAGGTCGATTGGGAGGTCGATGGCAGAAAGAAATCAGCCGATGTCGACCGACTCCCACCCAGTGTCGCTCGAGACCAGTAGCGTACGGAGTGTAAAGCTGCAAAGGAAGCTCTTGTAGCTGCTGGGAAAGTGTATAAACCAAAGTTACCTTTCCCGAGGAACCCGAAGCGGTCCAATTTTGAGCGGTTCAAGGCTAAATACATGGATTTATTGAGCAAGCTCACTCTTCCGATGCCATTGATGGATGTTATCAGCAACAACCCAGTGTTGAAGAGATGTCTGAAGCAAATGTTGACTTTTGACATGGGAGATGAAGAGTGTGTGATGATGATCACTGAGGTCTGTAGTGCTGTAGTTTTAAACAGCCCGAAAATCAAAAGGATCCAGGGAGCTTTGTCTTGGATTGTACCGTCTACAGAGACAGATTTGAGAGGTTATTATGTGATTTGGGTTCAAGTGTCAATCTGATGCCATATTCAGTTGTTAAGCAGATGGGAATGACAGATCTCACTCATACTAGGATCTCCTTGATTATAGCAGATCGTTCCATAAGGATCCCTGAGGGTCTATTAGAAGATGTACCAGTAAAGATTGGTGAATGTGTTATCTGATGGGAATGTCCTGAAATCTATTGTACTTACTCTAAGGGAAAGTCGTATTGTCGAGATGAGACAATCATATGACACTGGGCAGTCATAATGCTTTGCTAGAAGCCACTTATGATCAATGAGTTTAGAACTCATTGCTAGTGTTATATGATCCTACATGGTCACACACCTAAGCAAACTGGACGTAGTATAAGAGGTTGATCAATAATGTAATGATCTGGTGAATGCATATTTGATATGCATTCAATATCGAGTTTCTGAGGCAGTGTCGATCGACACAGTAAGTGTGTCGGTCGACACAGATCGTAAATGACCAGATTAACTTCGGTTTAATCGTTGGTTAATTCGGTCGTGGTATAAGTCTACATATATAAGATATATGGTCGATTAGATTAATTGAATCTGAATCTCTGTATAGATGATACAAGGATGCTAAAACTCGTTTTCATGAAAGTAATCTAGTTTTAGGTTTTTGCTTGAAAACGATTAGGGCTTATCGCACTGTGTCGATCGACACCAATCCGGTGTCGGTCGACACATAAGGATAACCCGAATAAGATTCAAGTTTAACCTAACTGTGATGATCGACACAAGAGTTGTGTCGGTCGACACAGACCTGGCGATCAGGATAGTCGGCTCAATTGGATTGGACCGATCATCGAGCTTGGTTTAAATTGGTTAAACTGCTAAACGGTTTAAAGCGATTAATTTGATAAGGTTGGCATCCACCGACACTAATGTAGTGTCGATCGACACTGACCGGTTATCATAAAACCGGATCAATTGGATTGATCGGTTATCGCAAATTGGTTTTGGTTAACCTGCATCGATCGACACTAAAGTAGTGTCTGTCGACACAAGGTCCGATGGTTTAGGTTATTGAACCTGAAATCACAGAACCAAACCAAAATGAACCACTTTAATTAGAAGAATTAAAACATAATAAAACTGAACGTTTTAAATGGTTCCGTTCCTCAACCAAATATCAAGTGATCCTTGATGTCTTTCCAATCTTTTCAACTGTCAAGACTCATTTCATTGTGTGATAGACTTGCAGTGCGAGATGTCCACGATTATATGAGTAAGACAGGAGGTAATCGTGTTGATGGTTTTGCAGTGCAAGGCATCAACAATTACATGACTTAAGAGATTGGTTTACTTGACTGGGCCATCAAAATCGTTTTGGGCTCAGAGACATCCGGTGGATTGGACATGAGATGTCAACCACCAACCAAGAGTTACATTGGATATAACTAGCAAAGTTCTTGCTTACCTAGATAGCTAAAATTGGGTGATAGCCAGTGGCTCACTCAAGTTTAGTGAAGTAAGGGTCTTGGATCATTATATTCATTTGAGGAAACATTGTTTGAATATAATGCGAGTTTTCTTAATAGTTAAGAATTCTCATTTCTTGAACATCATAACTAAACCTTTTTCCTTTCTTTGATCTCAGCTATGACTAACACTCATAATAACACTTTCTCCCTGCGATCCATCCTTGAGAAGGACAAGTTAAATGGATCGAATTTTCTCGAACGGTATCGGAACTTGAGAATCGTTCTCAAGCAGGAGAAAAGGGACTATGTCCTGGAAAATGTTCTCCCTGAAAAACCGAGAGCCAATGCTCCACATGCAGAAAGGAGTGCTTGGGATAAGCATTCTAATGATGTGGTCGATGTGAATTGCCTCATATTGGCTACCATGAACTCGGATTTGCAGAAGCAATACGAGAACGTGGAGTCGCCAGTGGAGATGATCACTAGCCTGAAAAGTATGTTTCAGGAGCAGGCACGAACTGAGAGATACCAGACGGTTAAGTCTCTCATTGAATGCAAGCTACCAAAGGACGGTCCAGTTAGTCCTCATGTCATTAAGATGATGGGTGATAGGTCAAGAATTAATCCCTATACTAACTGCAAGTGCACAGTGATGTAGTTGTAGTACTTAGGGTATCGAATCCACAGGAACTCTGGTCAACGATAGATTTAAAACAGAAAAGATTAAACTAGGAGAAAGAAAATTGTAATGAGAAACTAAAGCGAAGCAGAAAGGTAAATCAGGCGAGTTTGTAAGCAAGAAAGCGAAGCGTTAAGTCTAGGGAGTTCTCAGGAAATCAAGAACATAAACTAATCAATCAATCAAGATCTAATTAAACACAGTTCTTGAACTCAAAACACAGATATAGAATTAACCAACTGTCGTTGCGAGAATTCTCTAAGTCTAAGTGCAACAATCCAAAATCCTTTGCAATTACTAACAGATTAAACCAGCTTTAATTCCAAGTTCGATATGTTCACAATCTAATTAAACCAAATCCTTTGCGAGTAATTAAGTTGCTCATCTAGGTTCTTTCTAGCTAATTAACCAACTGTCGTTGTATCAATCAACCTAACATCATATATCTGGGTAGCTAATTCAGATTAAGCAGTAAGAACAATCCTAGATGAAGAACTAACAGATATGAATCCCTACAGATATATTAACCTATAATTCCATGAAATCCCTAATGAGAATCCCTAAACTTAACAGGTAATCTACTCAGACATAATCATCGGAACAGAAAACATCATGAATAGAAAACCAAATATTATAAAATCAAATGAAGAACTGGGGTTCAAAATCCTCTCTCTTTCGAGATCAGGATCAGCCCCTAACTCTCTCTGAAAATAAAATAAGACTTAAGAAAAGCGTAGCCTAAACAAGTGGCTAAAAACCCTAATATATAGTCTAAAACACGTCTGGGGGCCTTTTTGCAAGTCTGGGAAGTTTCTGGGCAAAAACTGTAATTTCTCTAAAATGCAGATTTTTGGGTGCAGAACTGCGTCTACCTACTGCGTCGACCACTGCAGAACTGCAACGACAGTTGCAAGGCGAAAACGCAGCCAGTGAACTCTGTGAAGTCTCTAAATAGTGCAGAATTGCTCCAAATGCTCCTAAAATGTCCAATTAGGCTCCAGATGTTCTTAAACCTGTAAAACACCTGAAAAGACTCCAAAACACATAGAAAGACTTGATAACAAAGACATATACCATGGTTAAAATCCCTAAAATCCATGGTATATCAACTCCCCCACACTTAGCTTTTGCTTGCCCTCAAGCAAATAAAGAACCAAAGCATGGTAAAGAGGTTTGAAAACTTTTAGAAACTCTTTTCATCTTTGAAGCAACAACACTCAGATTCCCCTTAGTAATCCACTGAAAGAATCACCTGCAAGAAATCAAGACCAACATATACTTCCCCCACACTTAGCAACTGTCCTAAGTAAACTCCACAATCACATTCACGCATTCAAATTCACCCTACTGACTTCTGCAAGTATTTAAGAGCGGTCTCACCTAAGAAGTATCGATCAAAGGGCACATGGATTCTTACCTTGTCAGCTCTAGACCACCATACTATCTTTCTCTGGTCCCTTTCTTCTCTTTTCCCTTCCTTAACAACTGATTTTTCCCCACTGAGTATCATTTTATTTTTTTATCAGTGTTCTTCCCGTTTTGGGGTGTACTTTGGACACATTCCATGGATCGCACAGAAGGTAATAGTGTTTGCTACTACTCCTGTGACCACTTCGGAGTTACTAACTCATCCTCAGTTTATTATTATTATTATTTTTTTACTTTATGGAAGGGGAGAAGGGAACCAAATAGGACAGGTTTACAGGCTGTGTCAGAACTAACAAGGGAATCCGACACAAGGTATACCAAGCCCTTAGGTGAGAAAATTAAGTCAGAATTAAGGTGAAGTCAGTAAAAGGATCCTCTGATACCTGAAGCGATGTGGGTATTCTCAGTAGGTTGATCTGTGTCTGGGTTTTCTAATAGTCAGAGATTGATCTGCAACTTCATCCCGATGGTTACTTAAGTTCCTGCAAGTGCTGTTAATCTTCTCAAAAAATCATTGTTTCTTACTTAAACTATTTTGACTCAATAAAACAAATTTTGAAAAACGGACTGACTCTAAGAAAACAAAAGCGTGCGTCAGTAGCTCTTCCCCCACACTTAAAACACATTGTCCCCAGTAGTGTCAAGCTTAGGGTCGGTGATAATAAATCAAATTAAAACAATCCGAAAAGTTGCAGAACACTTACCTGTCGTCGCCCTGTGTCGATCGATGCCACAATGTGTGTCGATCGTTGCAAGACGAATATGCTCGCAGTTATGTGAATAACCGATGTCGAAACCGCAATTAATTCGGTAAACCATAAATCGCGACTGCATCGACCGATGCACTAGGTGTGTCGATCGATGCAATGCGATTTTGCGTTTCTCAAGCCTTTGAACACACAAAAACAGAAAAATTAAAAACACCAAATCAAATTGAAAAACGAAAACTAAAACGAACCTAACAGTGGGTTGCCTCCCACTCAGCGCTTGTTTTGAGTCATTAGCTTGACTATGGGAAGATATCAGATTCATGGGGGTTTCAACAGAGACTTTGAGTGTCTCTGTGAATATCTCTTCATCCATGGCGGTGTGTAAGAGGTATCAGCATGAGAGCGTCCAAGGTATGTAGGAAGAGATCCAGGGTGGGAGCGAAGCGTGGGTGGGTTTATACATTTTCCTGCATTCAAAGCTGATTGATCAGGAGGTTTAAGTTTAAAATGTGCATACCTTTGCTTTGGTGGAGATCTGATGTTTGGAGCTTTCTGCTTATGAGCAGTTTCAGGCTCGGAAGATGTTAGAGTAAATTCCTGAGGAATCACCATCTTCTTTTCTCCACTATCGGATACTGTAGTTCCACCAATCTGAACTGCTTCTTTCAAATAACCATCAGTGGAGATCATCTTCTTATCCACCACCACCATGCACTTATCTACACTCTGCCCACGTTTAGACCTTATAGGAACTTTTGGGAATGGTATTGGAGGTTTGTAGACCCGTTCCTTAGCAAAAACATCAGATTTGGGCGAAATTGGGTCTGTCCGACTGTCGCGTCGACCGACGCAGAAGTGGTGTCGGTCGACATTGAATTGATGTCGACCTTCAGTGTCGACCATGGTCGATTTCTGTTCGTCGTAAGAACTCGAAATTGCCGTCAGAACTGCGTGTCGACCAACACTAAGGGGGTGTCGATCGATGCATGTCTTAGACAGACAATATTCATCCAGAAAATCCGAGATTATGCTCTCTTCTTCACCTAGTAACTCAATCTCATCTCTTAAGGTCACAGCTTTGATGGATCTGTACTGTTCAGCTTTCCCAACTTCATTATGCCTTTGTATTGCTTGAGATGTCTGTTGGATTTGAACATCCAGCTTCTTCACATGTGTGCTCAGAGATTCAAACTTCCCATTCAGATTTTCATGCATAGCATCCAACTTCCTGTCGAAGTCTACAGCAGTCTTGGTCTGATCCTCTAGTAACTGCTCCATCATGGATTCCATCTTGCTCTTATAAGCATTAGCAGCATGAGGTGTCTGATATGAGGACGATCCATAGGTTCTCTGATAAGAATTACCTTGCTGATTACCAAACCTGTTTTCTTGAAATCCAGAGCTATTGATGTAGTTTAAATCCTCTTCCTGCTTCTCCAATAACTGCTCCATCATGCTCATCAGCTTATTAGACTGTGTATTGTAAGGAGGAACAGACTGATATGATGGAGATTCATAATCTCTGGTGAATGAATAGGAACCATAGCCTCTGCAGAACGAGTTATTCTGCTGATTTTCCAACATCCGTTCCATCATTCCCATCATTCTTTTGCACTGTGTCGATCGATGCAGAGTAGCGTCGATCGATGCAAGCTCGAGAATGCAACGATCGACACACAGGACCATGTCGATCGTTGCAGGGCGATTACAGGCGTACCTGAAACGCAAGAAACAGAAAAAAAAAAAATTAGTGATAAAAAACAAAAAACGAAAAACCTAGTCTAAACCCTAAGTTCAAATCTATCGGAGACTCAAAAGAGTCCCCGACAACGGCGCCAAAACCTTGATAGGTCAAGAATTAATCCCTATACTAACTGCAAGTGCACAGTGATGTAGTTGTAGTACTTAGGGTATCGAATCCACAGGGACTCTGGTCAACGATAGATTTAGAACAGAAAAGATTAAACTAGGAGAAAGCAAATTGTAATGAGAAACTAAAGCGAAGCAGAAAGGTAAATCAGGCGAGTTTGTAAGCAAGAAAGCGAAGCGTTAAGTCTAGGGAGTTCTCAGGAAATCAGGAACATAAACTAATCAATCAATCAGGATCTAATTAAACACAGTTCTTGAACTCAAAACACAGATATAGAATTAACCAACTGTCGTTGCGAGAATTCTCTAAGTCTAAGTGCAGCAATCCAAATTCCTTTGCAATTACTAACAGATTAAACTAGCTTTAATTCCAAGTTCGATATGTTCACAATCTAATTAAACCAAATTCCTTTGCGAGTAATTAAGTTTCTCATCTAGGTTCTTTCTAGCTAATTAACCAACTGTCGTTGTATCAATCAACCTAACATCATAAATCTGGGTAGCTAATTCAGATTAAGCAGTAAGAACAATCCTAGATGAAGAACTAACAGATATGAATCCCTACAGATATATTAACCTATAATTCCATGAAATCCCTAATGAAAATCCCTAAACTTAACAGGTAATCTACTCAGACATAATCATCGGAACAGAAAACATCATGAATAGAAAACCAAATATTATAAAATCAAATGAAGAACTGGGGTTCAAAATCCTCTCTCTTTCGAGATCATGATCAGCCCCTAACTCTCTCTGGAAATAAAATAAGACTTAAGAAAAGCGTAGCCTAAACAAGTGGCTAAAAACCCTAATATATAGTCTAAAACACGTCTGGGGGCCTTTTTGCAAGTCTGGGAAGTTTCTGGGCAAAAACTGTAATTTCTCTAAAATGCAGATTTTTGGGTGCAGAACTGCGTCTACCTACTGCGTCGACCACTGCAGAACTGCAACGACAGTTGCAAGGCGAAAACGCAGCCAGTGAACTCTGTGAAGTCTCTAAATAGTGCAGAATTGCTCCAAATGCTCCCAAAACGTCCAATTAGGCTCCAGATGTTCATAAACCTGTAAAACACCTGAAAAGACTCCAAAACACATAGAAAGACTTGATAACAAAGACATATACCATGGTTAAAATCCCTAAAATCCATGGTATATCAATGGGTTATATTGATAACCTGGGGAAGCTGGATTATCCCATTAGTCAAGAGTTGGCTACTGACATCATTTTGCAGTCACTGCCGTCAAGTTATGATCAGTTTGTTATGAACTATAACATGAACAACTTGACGAAGACGTTAACTGAACTGCATGGCATGCTCAAGACAGCTGAGCCTAATATCAAGAAGGGCACTCCAAATGTACTTATGGTACAAGGGGGCAAGAAGTTTAAGAAACTTGGCAAGGGTAAGGGAAAGGGCAAGGCCGTCCAGGTTGAGAACCAGGACACGCCTCCGCCGGCCTCTAAGCCCAAGCCTGGCCCATCTGAGACTGATAAGTGCCATTACTGTAAAGAGCTTGGGCATTGGAAGAGAAATTGCAACAAATTCTTGGAAGAGAAGAAGAAGAAGAAGAAGAAGACTTTCGAGACTTCATCTTCAGGTATTTATGTTATAGAAGTAAATGTTACTACTTCTGGTTCTACTTCTTGGGTATTGGATACCGGCTGTGGTGCTCATATTTGTACAAATATGCAGGGCCTAAGCAACAGTAGGACGTTGGAAAAGGGACAAGTGGACCTGCGCGTGGGGAACGGAGCAAGAGTTGCTGCATTAGCCGTATGAACATTTAACTTGTCTTTACCTGGTTTGGTTTTAGAACTTAATAATTGCTACTATGTACCTGCGATAAGCAGAAATATTATTTCTATTCCTGTTTTGGATATGGAAGGATATCAGTTTTCAATTAAGAATAAATGTTGTTCTTTTGATTACAATGATATATTTTATGGTAGCAGCCCATTAGAGAATGGGCTTTATGTTCTAAACCAAAGCACACCAATCTATAACATTAACACCAAGAGATTCAAATCAAATGACACGAATCAGACTTTTCTATGGCATTGTCATTTGGGCGACATAAACGAGAATCGGATTCAAAAGCTCCATAGTGATGGGCTTCTGGGCTCATTTGATTATGAATCATGTGAGAAATGTGAATCTTGTTTACTGGGCAAAATGACCAAGGCCCCTTTCAACAAACAAAATGAAAGGGCCAGTGACCTATTGGGCCTTATACATACTGATGTGTGCGGCCCAATGAGCACAAGTGCCAGAGGAAATTTTCGATACTTCATTACCTTTACTGATGATTTCAGCAGGTATGGCTATGTCTATTTAATGAGACACAAGTCGGAATCTTTTGAAAGGTTCAAAGAGTTCCAAAATGAAGTACATAATCAACTTGGCAAAATTATTAAGGCTCTTCGATCAGATCGTGGAGGAGAATACTTAAGCCAAGAATTCAGTGATCATTTGAGAGAATGTGGAATAGTTTCACAACTCACTCCTCCTGGAACACCACAATAGAATGGAGTGTCCGAGAGGAGGAATCAGACTTTATTAGATATGGTTCGATCAATGATGAGTCTCTCATCTCTTCCATTATCCTTTTGGGGATACGCTCTAGAAACGTCTGCATTTACACTTAATAGGGTTCCGTCAAAATCAGTTGCAAAGACACCACATGAGATGTGGACTGGAAATGTTCCGAGTTTGTCTTTCCTGAAGATTTGGGGTTGTGAAGCTTATGTTAAGCGGTTAATTACAGATAAGCTCGAACCCAAATCTGATAAATGCTACTTCGTTGGTTATCCTAAGGAAACCAAGGCATACTACTTTTACAACCAATCCGAGAACAAAGTGTTTGTTGCTCGGAACTGCGTCTTTCTTGAGAGAGTGTTTCTTTCCAAGAGAAACAGTGGGAGTAAAGTACAACTCGAAGAAGTTCGAGAGCCACAGGAGACCGCTCAGCCCGGTGAGGAAGAGCAACAGTTGGATCTACAAAGAGTTGTAGAAACCACGCCTGTGGAGCCTGAAATTCGCAGATCCGAAAGGATCCGTCACGAACCTGAGAGATATGGATTTCTCGTAACTAATTGTCATGACTTGTTGATCATTGACAGTGACGAGCCCGCGAATTTTGAAGAAGCAATGATGAGCCCTGACTCCGGAAATTGGCTAAAAGCCACTGAATCCGAAATGGGATCCATGTCACAGAACCAAGTGTGGACTTTGGTTGATTTACCCGATGGTGCAAGACACATTGAGTGTAAATGGATTTTCAAGAAGAAAATTGATGTGGATGGAAATATTCAGATATATAAAGCAAGGCTGGTGGCAAAAGGTTTCAAACAAATTCATGGTATTGACTATGAAGAAACCTATTCCCCTGTCGCTATGCTTAAATCCATTCGGATTCTCCTAGCAACAGCCGCTTATTATGATTATGAGATCTGGAAGATGGACGTAAAAACAGCTTTCCTTAATGGAATTCTATAAGAGGATGTGTACATGACACAGCCCGAAGGTTTCATCGATCCTAATGCTGCTAGGAAAGTATGCAAGCTTCTTCGATCCATTTATGGATTGAAGCAAGCATCTCGGAGTTGGAATCTTCGTTTTGATGAAGCAGTCAAAAGTTTGACTTCATCAGGAACGAAGAGGAACCGTGTGTTTACAAGAAGACTAATGGGAGCGCAGTTGCATTTCTCGTATTGTATGTAGATGACATACTTCTTCTCGGAAATGACATTCCGTTGTTGCAGTCTATTAAGACTTGGCTCGGAAGTTGTTTTTCAATGAAAGACATGGGAGAAGCCGCGTACATTCTTGAAATAAGAATCTATAGAGATAGATTAAACAAGTTAATTGGACTGTGTCAAGATACTTATATCGATAAAGTCTTACACAGATTCAGAATGCATGATTCCAAGAAGGGCTTCATACCAATGTCTTATGGCATTAGTCTCAGCAAGAAGCAGTGTCCTGCGACACCTGCTGAGCGAGAACGCATGAGTCGGATTCCTTATGCTTCGGCATTAGGATCCATCATGTATGTCATGCTCTGTACTCGTCCAGATGTTGCTTGTGCTTTAAGCATGACGAGTAAATACCAATCTGATCCGGGTGAAAGTCACTGGACAGCTGTCAAGAATATTCTGAAGTATTTGAGAAATACTAAGGATAAATTCTTGGTGTATGGAGGAAGTGATGAGCTGGTAGTAAGTGGTTACACAGACGCAAGTTTTCAGACGGACAAAGACGATTTCCAATCGCAATCTGGTTACGTCTTTTGTCTGAATGGCGGTGCAGTCAGCTGGAAGAGTTCCAAGCAGGACACTGTAGCAGATTCCACGACTGAAGCTGAGTACCTCACTGCTTCTGAAGCGGCAAAGGAGGCTGTTTGGATCAAGAAGTTCATCACTGAACTTGGTGTGGTTCCTAGTATTTCTGAGCCAGTGGCCTTATATTGTGACAACAATGGAGCCATTGCGCAAGCAAAGGAACCTAGATCACACCAGAAGTCCAAACACATAGAAAGTAGATATCACCTTATCCGTGATATTATTAATAGAGGAGATGTGAAGATCAGCAGAGTCCCGACGGATGAGAATGTTGTTGATCCACTGACCAAGCCTCTCCCAAGGCCTAAGCATGAGATTCATACTGCTGCTGTAGGCATTAGATTTCTTAAGATATGATCTTGATTTCAGTGGGAGTTATATTTGGTTTTAGTTATGTCATGATGTTCATAAAACATAATGGTTATGTTATTTTAATGAAATTTGTTTCATCGTTATTTAATTGTGTTATTATATAATAGTCCCAAAGTAATTCATGACAATATTATAGGTCATCAAGTACGTGACTTGATCATGAAACCCTATAAGCAATAAATGTCATAAATTATGTTGGTCCCTGGTCGAGGTTGTTGAATTGGGACATCAACAACCGCGTGAGACTAGTATGTGAGGTGACTGATGACTAAGTTTCATGGAGTCATTAATAAGAGTATTAAAGTCAATCACATAGATATGTGCTGGAGAACACATGATCGGACTTGACCCATTAATGAGAACTCTACAAGATGTTATATGAGTGTCATAAGAGTTTCTCATTGCGACTATAGAGTATAGTCCTTAGACCTGAGTTCATCATGATTTCTTGCATATGGATTGATCCGTCTTGACTTTGTCAAACGTCAGCCGTAACTGGTGATTATAAAGACACTGATTAGGCGTATCATGAGATATGAAAGGGACATGGATGGAACAAGATGGGATTTGTACCTCCTATATAACAGGAGTTAAATATCTTTGGGCCTATCGAAGATTTCATACTGAAAATGCGTGGCCGCGCTCAAACGAGGTGATTGTCAGTCGTTTGTTTCATCAGTATAAATCAGAGTTCGATAAACATGATCTAGCTTAATAAGGATGACACAGTTCTTGCCTTATGCCAGATCGAGATATAGCTACAAAGGGATTAAAGGAATAGATGATTCCAGTACAAGTGGGAGATTGTTGGGAATGTCCTGAAATCTATTGTACTTACTCTAAGGGAAAGTCGTATTGTCGAGATGAGACAATCATATGACACTGGGCAGTCATAATACTTTGCTAGAAGACACTTATGATCAATGAGTTTAGAACTCATTGCTAGTGTTATATGATCCTACAGGGTCACACACCTAAGCAAACTGGACGTAGTATAAGAGGTTGATCATTAATGTAATGATCTGGTGAATGCATATTTGATATGCATTCAATACCGAGTTTCAGAGGCAGTGTCGATCGACACAGTAAGTGTGTCGGTCGACACAGATCGCGAATGACCAGATTAACTTCGGTTTAATCGTTGGTTATTTCGGTCGTGGTATAAGTCGACATATATAAGATATATGGTCGACCTTTACATATAACTAACCTAATTCACAGCCACCAGAAAAGAAACAAAAACCTCTTAAGAGATCTGATCTCTAAAGGCACTAGCATCCCTCCTGTTCAGTTTGTGTGCGTGTGGATACCATTAGAGGCACAACGTTTGAGGTGCTTCGAGATCTCGATTACTAGCAAACCTTCCGCTGCTAATCAACAGGTAATCTCGAGATCCCATTGATTCGATTATATGAACCCTAGATCCTAGGCTTGGAATTCAGACTAGGGCTGCCTAATTGGATTAGGAACTGCTAGAAATTCCTTCATTATCCCAACTGACTTCGTGGTCTTGCAGTACAATGATGAGCCTAAGGATCCTCTTATCCTGGGCAGACCATTCTTGGCTACAGCTGGTGCCATCATTGATGTGAAAAGAGGGAAGATTGGACTCAATGTGGGTGATATGGTGATGAATTTTTACATGGATAAGCTGATGCGACACCCCACCATTGATGGGAAGACCTTCTATGTTGATACGATTGAGAATCTGGCTGCAGAGTTCTTCAATCAAATGCATCCTGCTGAGCCTTTGGAGAGAGCTCGATGAGTTGAGCATGATTTGGAGCTGGAGGATGATGCTGCTACTGGGTATTTGAGGCTGATGGACACTACTGAGCAAGTAATGAACTTGGAAGTGGACGATGACATCCATTGTCGACCGACACTTCAAGCTAATCGGTCAACACCGGTTGCGACAGATTGGAGCGAAGAGAAAGCTCCAAAGATCGAGCTGAAGCAGCTCCCTGTAGGCCTCAAATATGCGTTCCTAGGTAAGAACTCCACTTATCGTGTTATTGTCAATGCTGATTTGAATAACGCAGAACTCACTTTACTGCTAAGCAAGCTGCGCAAGCATCGCAAGGCTCTTGGCTATTCTCTTTATGATATTTCAGGTATCTCTCCAGACTTGTGCATGCATAGGATACACCTTGAGGATGAGTGCATGTCATCAATCGAGAACCAGAGGCGTTTGAATCCTATCCTGAAAGAGGTTGTGAAGAAGGAGATCATGAAGCTGCTGAAAGCTGGGATCATCTATCCTATCTCAGACACTGATTGGGTCAGCCCAGTTCATGTGGTTCTTAAGAAAGGAGGAGTCACTGTGGTGAAGAATGAGAAGAATGATTTGATCCCTACAAGGAAAATCACTGGCCACAGAATGTGCATAGACTACAGGAAGTTGAATGCAGCCACTAGAAAGGACCACTTTCCACTCCCTTTCATTGATCAAATGTTGGAAAGGTTGGCAAATCATCCGTACTACTACTTTTTGGATGGTTATTCTGGTTTCTTTGAGATCCCTATTCACCCAGAGGATCAGGAGAAGACCACATTTACTTGTCCCTATGGCACCTTTGCATACCGCAAAATGCCATTTGGACTGTGTAATGCTCCTGCTACGTTCCAGAGCTGCATGATGTCTATCTTCACCGACATGATAGAGGAATTTATGGAGGTTTTCATGGATGACTTTTCTGTCTACGGACCATCTTACCATGCTTGTCTGGATAATCTGTGCAAGGTGCTATCTAGATGTGAGGAAAAGCACCTGGTTTTGAACTGGGAGAAATGTCATTTTATGGTCAGAAATGGCATTGTACTTGGACACAGAGTTTCTGAGGCAGGAATTGAAGTGGACAGAGCTAAGATTGAAGTGATGACAGGGTTACAGGCGCTGGATTCAGTCAAGGAAGTGAGGAGTTTTCTTGGGCATGCTGGTTTTTATAAGAGATTTATTATAGACTTCAGCAAGATAGCTAGACTACTCACTGCACTTCTGTGCAAGGATGTGAAGTTTGAGTTCACAGATGAGTGTCATGTTGCATTCAAGGAGCTGAAACAAGCCTTGATCTCCGCTCCAATTTTGCAACCACCAGATTGGAGTCTACCTTTTGAGGTGATGTGTGATGCTAGTGATTATGCTGTTGGAGCTGTGCTTGGGCAGAAGAAGGACAAGAAGCTCCATGCTATCTACTATACCAGTAGAACTCTTGATGATGCTCAAAGGAATTATTCAACCACTGAGAAGGAATTCTTGGCTGTTGTGTTTGCATTCGAGAAATTTCGTCCCTATCTGATTGGATCCAAGGTAGTTGTGCATACTGACCACTCTGCGCTCAAGTATCTGATGCATAAGAAATATGCTAAGCCAAGGCTGCTGAGATGGATTTTGTTGCTCCAAGAGTTTGACATAGAGGTGAGAGACAAGAAAGGAGTATAAAATGGTGTTGCTGATCACTTATCATGGATTAGGATCGATGAGGACGTTCCTATTGATGACTTTCTACTAGAGGAGAACATCTATAAAGTTGAGACAGGATTTCAGGCTGTTTTGCGAGTTCTCTGCTTTAAACACGGGTTGCAGGGCAAGTGTCGGTCGACACTAACTTTATGTCGGTCGACACTCGACTCGAAACAGCGGACGATAATCGATCTAACCCGACATTGGTTTGTCGAGTGGGATCAATGTCGGTCGACACCACCTTAAGTGTTGGTCGACACCAGTCGCGGTTGCAGACAACTATTTCAGATGATGAAGCTGACATGTTCATAGCTGCAGTTGCCCAAGGTTCTCTCTCTACTAGACCTTGGTACGCCGATATAGCCAATTATCTTGCTGCAGAGGATGAGCCTGAAGTGTTTAAAGGCTATGCTAAGAAGAAGTTCCTTAGGGAAGTCAGGCGCTATTATTGGGATGAGCCCTACTTGTACAAGCGCTGTTCTGATGGTATCTACAGACATTGCATTGCGGAGTCTGAAGTAGATAATGTGTTGTACCACTGCCATGGTTCTGAGTATGCTGGACACTTTTCTAAATTCAAGACAGTGTCCAAGGTTCTTCAAGCAGGCTTCTGGTGGCCTACGATGTTCAAGGATGCTCAGTTATTTGTCTCTCAGTGTGATGTGTGTCAGAGGAGGGGAAGATAAGCAAAAGACATGAGATGCCACAAAACTTCATCCTCGAGGTTGAAGTCTTTGATTGCTGGAGCATCGATTTCATGGGTCTGTTTCCATCTTCCTATGGGAACAAATATATATTGGTTGCTGTGGACTATGTATTCAAGTGGTTTGAAGCGATTGCAAGTCCGACCAATGACTCTTCGGTAGTTCTCAAGCTGTTTAAGACTATCACCTTCCCCAGATTTGGAGTGCCTAGGATTGTGATAAGTGATGGTGGTACTCACTTTATCAACAAGGTCTTCGATAAGTTGCTTAAGAAGCATGGTGTTAGTCATTGTGTGGCTACTCCATATCACCCTCAGACTAGTGGACAAGTAGAGGTTTCTAACAAATAGATCAAGGAGATTCTAGAGAAGACAGTGGGAAAGACTAGGAAGGATTGGTCTGCTAAGCTAGATGATGCGTTGTGGGCTTACAGGACTGCGTTATGGACGCCACTGGGGACTACACCATTCCATCTACTCTATGGTAACGCTTGTCACCTTTCAGTTGAGCTCGAGCACAAGGCTATATGGGCTGTCAAATAGATGAACTATGACCTCAAACCTGCAGTCGAGAGGCGTTTGATACACCTGAATGAGTTAGATGAAATTTGCCACCATGCCTATGAGAACTCAAGGCTGTACAAGGAGCGTACAAAGTCATATCATGATAATAAGATCATTTTACGCAACTTTGAACCCAATGATCAAGTAATTCTCTACAACTCTCGTCTAACATTGTTTCCTGGTAAGTTGCGTTCTCGTTGGTCAGGTCCATTCACCGTTAAGGAAGCTAGACCACACGGAGCTGTCATCTTGATGAATTCCAAAGGCGAGGAGTTCACAGTCAATGGGCAAAGGGTGAAACAATACTGGGCGAAAGCTGAAATTCCAGAAGGCAACATTGTCTATCTGGATAATCCACCCAATGCCTAATCGCAATACAATCAAGCTATTGACATTAAACGAGCGCAGAGTGGGAGGCAACCTACTGTAGGTTAGTTTTTGTTTCTTTTTGGTATTTGTCATTGTGTTTTTTGATTTTTCTGGTTTTTGTGTGTCAGAGCCGTACAGAACAGGTCTGCAGAGAGCGGGGTCGGTCGACACTACTTAGTGTCGGTCGATGCCAAAGTCGAAAACACGGATGGAAATCGATCTTGCTCGATTTGGAGCAAATCGATGTCGACCAAAGCTTGATGTTGCTCGACACGGGATGGGTGTCGGTCGACATCGACTACGACCACTGGTAAGGTTTATGTTTTCCAATTTCTCGGTAACTTACACCGTGTTTTTTGGATCTCATGCTGCGATTGCACCGGGGACAGTGCAGTTTAAGTGTGGGGGAGGTGGCTACTGACATTGTGTTTTGTTTTCTTAGAGTCAGTCCCTTGTTTTCAAAATGGTTTTATTGAGTCAAAATTTGTATGAAACTATGATTTTTCGAGGAAATTTTTCGTTGGAACAGGAACTAAGTGACATTGGACAGACTTGCATGAGCTCTATGACTATTAGAAAACCCCACACAGATCAACTTACCAAGGACACCCATATCTAACCAGGTATTCAGAGTATCCATCACTAGCCTCATCTCTAATCCTGACTTTATTTTCTCACTTAGGGGCTTGGTATCTCTGGATCGG
Organism: Orychophragmus violaceus; assembly: GCA_030180135.1. Classification (NCBI taxonomy): domain Eukaryota; kingdom Viridiplantae; phylum Streptophyta; class Magnoliopsida; order Brassicales; family Brassicaceae; genus Orychophragmus; species Orychophragmus violaceus. The sequence goes on along the minus strand of CM058230.1, from coordinate 28,527,867 downwards.
ATTCCTCTGATGTGCTTGACTCAGCCTGTGATCATGTCTAAAGTAGGGTTCCTGATTTTCCCCTCATTTGAAAGTAAAAAAAAGAGAGAGAAAAACTGAGGATAAGCTAGTAGCTTCGAAGTGGTCACAGGAGTGGTAGAGACCCCTATTACCTCATGTGTATCCTTGGAAATATCCACAGTTAAACCCCAAGTGAAAAGGGAAGAGCACTGATAGAAAAAATAAAATGATATCCAGTGGGGAAAAATCAGTGCTAAGGGAGAAAGGGAAAAGAAAGGAACCGGAAACCGAAAGTTTGGTGGTCAAGTACTGACTGAGTTGAGTCCATGTGTCCTCTGATCGATACTCCCTCTGTGAGACCGCACCTAATTGTATACAGAGGTTAGTGTGGTTAACTTGAATATCCTAATCTGATTGTGGAGTTTACATGGGACAGTTGCTAAGTGTGGGGGAAGTACATTGTGGTCTTCAGCTCTGCAGGAAAGTTTTCACTGGTTTACTAAGTGAATGTGAATGCGAAAGTTCCTAGGACGAAATGAGTTTCTGTGTTTTCAAACCTCTTTCTTATGCTTTGGTTCTTTATTTGCTTGAGGGCAAGCAAGAGCTAAGTGTGGGGGATTTGATATATCATGGTTTTCTAGGTTTTCAACCATGATATAGTTGTATATATTGAGTCTTTACCCTGGTTTTTCGTGTCTATTGAGTCTTCTATAGGTAAGTATGTGTTTGGAGCAAAGAGTGGGATTATAGGAAGTTTCTGGTGATTTTTGAAAATAGCTGAAGTTGGTGTCTCGACCACGAGTGGATGTCGACCGACACCCACCTTGGTGTCGGTCGACTCTGAGCGCGACGGAGTCTTATACGCGAGTTGAAGACAACTTTTGAAGAATTGCAAAAAGACCGAGAAGTTTCCCTAATTCTAATCCAGCTCCAAAACGTGTTTAGGAGTTTAATTAGTTTTTCAGACTCATTATCATCTATTTGATTCATACTTTTGTTCTTGCTTTGGAGATTGAGATATTTGGCTAAGGGGTTGTTCTTGCTACTTGTAACCTTTGAGAGAAGGATTTCGAGCCCCTTTTACTTATCTATTCAGTCTTTTGGTTTTCTATTCAATGATGTGTTGTTTATCTGATAATATGTCTGAGTAGTAACCTGTTTAGATTTAGTAATTCTCATAAGGGTTTTATGCATGTTATGATAACTGATTGATTAGGACTCACAATCTGTTCGTTCATCACCTAAGTTGCACTTCGTACTGATTTTTGGACTGATCATCTAGGGTTTAGATCTGAGATAATTAACTTTGCACGAGAGTATGAGTTATAATCTGAATAAACTTAGTTTGAGCAATTTGACTAGATACAAAGGGATTTGGTTTAGCAGAATTGTGAACCGATAGAACCTGTTCTTAATGCTTGTTTAGAACTCTAGGATCACAAAGAGATTTGGATCGCTAGGTTGCTACATATAGAAATAATCTCAGGGAAAGTTGGATTGTTTAGCATTGCGTTTCTAGTTCTTGAACCTTTGTTCAATCTAAATCCGGTTAGTTAAATATCTGACATTGTATAATTCTCGAGAACTTCCTAAGTCCGACACTTTTGAAGAATTGCAAAAAGACCCAGAAGTGTCCCTAATTCTAATCTAGCCTCAAAACGTGTTTAGGAGTTTAATTAGGTTTTCGGACTCATTATCATCTATTCGATTCATACTTTTGTTCTTGCTTTGGTGATTGAGAGATTTGGGTAAGGGGTTGTTCTTGCTACTTGTAACCTTTGAGAGAAGGATTTTGAACCCTTTTTACTTATCTATTCAGTCTTTTGGTTTTCTATTCAATGATGTGTTGTTTATCTGATAATATGTCAGAGTAGTAACCTATTTAGATTTAGGAATTCTCATAAGGGTTTTATGCATGTTTTGATAACTGATTGATTAGGATTCACAATTTGTTCGTTCATCACCTAAGTTTCACTTAATACTGAATTTTGGACTGATCATCTTGGATTTAGATCTGAGATAATTAACTTGGCACGAGAGTGTGAGTTATAATCTGAATAAACTTAGTGTGAGCAATTTGACTAGATACAAAGAGATTTTGTTTAGGACAATTGTGAACAGATAGAACCTGTTCTTAATGCTTGTTTATAACTCTAGGATCACAAAGAGATTTGGATCGCTAGGTTGCTAGATATAGAAATAATCTCAGCGAGAGTTGAATTGTTTAGCATTGCGTTTCTAGTTCTTGAACCTTTGTTCAATCTGAATCCGGTTAGTTAAATATCTGACATTGCATAATTCCCGAGAACTTCCTAAGTCTGACGCCTTTCTTCCATTGAAAACACAACCTTGTTTACTTGCTTTCGTTTACTGCATTCTTCTGATAGATTTAGATTAACTTGAGAACATATAGTCTATCGCGTGAATCTTGAGTCCTTGTGGATACGTTATCTTGAGTACTACATTCGCATATCTTATGCTTTGGTTCTTTATTTGCTTGAGGGCAAGCAAGAGCTAAGTGTGGGGGAGTTGATATATCATTGTTTTCTAGGTTTTTAACCATGATATAGTTGTATATATTGAGTCTTTAACCTAGTTTTTCGAGTCTATTGAGTGTTCTACAGGTAAGCATGCGTTTGGAGCAAAGAGTGGGATTATAGGACGTTTCTGGTGATTTGTGCAAAGAGCTGAAGTTGGTGTCTCGACCACGAGTGGGTGTCGACCGACACCAACCTTGGTGTCGGTCGACACTGAGCGCGACAGAGTCTTATACGCGAGTTGAAGACAACTTTCGAAGAATTACAAAAAGACCCAGAAGTTTCCCTAATTCTAATCTAGCCCCAAAACGTGTTTAGGAGATTAATTCGGTTTTCAGACTCATTATCATCTATTAGATTCATACTTTTGTTCTTCTTTTGGAGATTGAGAGATTTGGCTAAGGGGCTGTTCTTACTACTTGTAACCTTTGAGAGAAGGATTTCGAACCCCTTTTACTTATCTATTCAGTCTTTTGGATTTCTATTCAATGATGTGTTGTTTATCTGATAATATGTCTGAGTAGTAACCTAGTTAGATTTAGTAATTCTCATAAGGGGTTTATGCATGTTTTGATAACTGATTGATTAGGATTCACAATCTGTTCGTTCATCACCTAAGTTGCACTTAATACTGAATTTCGGACTGATCATCTAGGGTTTAGATCGGAGATAATTAACTTGGCACGAGAGTGTGAGTTATAGTCTGAATAAACTTAGCATAAGCAATTTGACTAGATACAAAAAGATTTGGTTTAGGAGAATTGTGAACCGATAGAACCTATTCTTAATGCTTGTTTAGAAATCTAGGATCACAAAGAGATTTGGATCGCTAGGTTGCTACATATAGAAATAATCTCAGCGAGAGTTGTATTGTTTAGCATTGCGTTTCTAGTTCTTGAACCTTTGTTCAATCTGAATCCGGTTAGTTAAATATCTGACATTGCATAATTCCCGAGAACTTCCTAAGTTTGACGCCTTTCTTCCATTGAAAACACAACCTTGTTTACTTGCTTTCGTTTACTGCTTTCTTTTGATTGATTTAGCTTAACTTGATAACATAAAGTCTATCGCGTGAATCTTGAGTCCTTGTGGATACGATACCCTGAGTACTACATTCGCATATCTTATGCTTTGGTTCTTTATTTGCTTGAAGGCAAGCAAGAGCTAAGAATGGGGGAGTTGATATATCATGGTTTTTCTAGGTTTTCAACCATGATATAGTTGTATATATTGAGTCTTTAACCAGGTTTTTTGAGTCTATTGAGTCTTCTACAGGTAAGCATGTGTTTGGAGCAAAGAGTGGGATTATAGGACGCTTCTGGTGATTTGTCCAAAGAGCTGAAGTTGGTGTCTCGACCACGAGTGGGTGTCGACCGACACAAACCTTGGTGTCGGTCAACACTGAGCGCGACAGAGTCTTATTCGCGAGTTGAAGACAACTTTCAAAGAATTTCAAAAAGATCCAGAAGTTTTCTTAATTCTAATCTAGCCCCAAAATGTGTTTAGGAGTTTAATTAGGTTTTCAGACTCATTATCATCTATTCGACTCATACTTTTGTTCTTGCTTTGGAGATTGAGAGATTTGGCTAAGGGGTTGTTCTTGCTACTTGTAACCTTTGAGAGAAGGATTTTGAACCCCTTTTACTTATCTATTCAGTCTTTTGGTTTTCTATTCAATGATGTGTTGTTTATCTGATAATATGTCTGAGTAGTAACCTATTTAGATTTAGGAATTCTCATAAGGGTTTTATGCATGTTTTGCTAACTGATTGATTAGGATTCACAATTTGTTCGTTCATCACCTAAGCTGCACTTAATACTGAATTTTGGACTGATCATCTAGGATTTAGATCTGAGATAATTAACTTGGCACGAGAGTGTGAGTTATAATCTGAATAAACTTAGTGTGAGCAATTTGACTAGATACAAAGAGATTTTGTTTAGGACAATTGTGAACAGATAGAACCTGTTCTTAATGCTTGTTTATAACTCTAGGATCACAAAGAGATTTGGATCGCTAGGTTTCTAGATATAGAAATAATCTCAGCGAGAGTTGAATTGTTTAGCATTGCGTTTCTAGTTCTTGAACCTTTGTTCAATCTGAATCCGGTTAGTTAAATATCTGACATTGCATAATTCCCGAGAACTTCCTAAGTCTGACGCCTTTCTTCCATTGAAAACACAAACTTGTTTACTTGCTTTCGTTTACTGCATTCTTCTGATTGATTTAGCTTAACTTGAGAACATATAGTCTATCGCGTGAATCTTGAGTCCTTGTGGATACGTTATCTTGAGTACTACATTCGCATATCTTATGCTTTGGTTCTTTATTTGCTTGAGGGCAAGCAAGAGCTAAGTGTGGGGGAGTTGATATATCATTGTTTTTCTAGGTTTTTAACCATGATATAGTTGTATATATTGAGTCTTTAACCTAGTTTTTCGAGTCTATTGAGTGTTCTACAGGTAAGCATGCGTTTGGAGCAAAGAGTGGGATTATAGGACGTTTCTGGTGATTTGTGCAAAGAGCTGAAGTTGGTGTCTCGACCACGAGTGGGTGTCGACCGACACCAACCTTGGTGTCGGTCGACACTGAGCGCGACAGAGTCTTATACGCGAGTTGAAGACAACTTTCGAAGAATTACAAAAAGACCCAGAAGTTCCCTAATTCTAATCTAGCCCCAAAACGTGTTTAGGAGATTAATTCGGTTTTCAGACTCATTATCATCTATTCGATTCATACTTTTGTTCTTGGTTTGGAGATTGAGAGATTTGGCTAAGGGGCTGTTCTTACTACTTGTAACCTTTGAGAGAAGGATTTCGAACCCCTTTTACTTATCTATTCAGTCTTTTGGATTTCTATTCAATGATGTGTTGTTTATCTGATAATATGTCTGAGTAGTAACCTAGTTAGATTTAGTAATTCTCATAAGGGGTTTATGCATGTTTTGATAACTGATTGATTAGGATTCACAATCTGTTCGTTCATCACCTAAGTTGCACTTAATACTGAATTTTGGACTGATCATCTAGGGTTTAGATCGGAGATAATTAACTTGGCACGAGAGTGTGAGTTATAGTCTGAATAAACTTAGCATGAGCAATTTGACTAGATACAAAAAGATTTGGTTTAGGAGAATTGTGAACCGATAGAACCTATTCTTAATGCTTGTTTAGAAATCTAGGATCACAAAGAGATTTGGATCGCTAGGTTGCTACATATAGAAATAATCTCAGCGAGAGTTGTATTGTTTAGCATTGCGTTTCTAGTTCTTGAACCTTTGTTCAATCTGAATCTGGTTAGTTAAATATCTGACATTGCATAATTCCCGAGAACTTCCTAAGTTTGACGCCTTTCTTCCATTGAAAACACAACCTTGTTTACTTGCTTTCGTTTACTGCTTTCTTTTGATTGATTTAGCTTAACTTGATAACATAAAGTCTATCGCGTGAATCTTGAGTCCTTGTGGATACGATACCCTGAGTACTACATTCGCATATCTTATGCTTTGGTTCTTTATTTGCTTGAAGGCAAGCAAGAGCTAAGAATGGGGGAGTTGATATATCATGGTTTTTCTAGGTTTTCAACCATGATATAGTTGTATATATTGAGTCTTTAACCAGGTTTTTTGAGTCTATTGAGTCTTCTACAGGTAAGCATGTGTTTGGAGCAAAGAGTGTGATTATAGGACGCTTCTGGTGATTTGTCCAAAGAGCTGAAGTTGGTGTCTCGACCACGAGTGGGTGTCGACCGACACTAAGCGCGACAGAGTCTTATACGCGAGTTGAAGACAACTTTCGAAGAATTTCAAAAAGATCCAGAAGTTTTCTTAATTCTAATCTAGCCCCAAAATGTGTTTAGGAGTTTAATTAGGTTTTCAGACTCATTATCATCTATTCGACTCATACTTTTGTTCTTGCTTTGGAGATTGAGAGATTTGGCTAAGGGGTTGTTCTTGCTACTTGTAACCTTTGAGAGAAGGATTTTGAACCCCTTTTACTTATCTATTCAGTCTTTTGGTTTTCTATTCAATGATGTGTTGTTTATCTGATAATATGTCTGAGTAGTAACTTATTTAGATTTAGGAATTCTCATAAGGGTTTTATGCATGTTTTGATAACTGATTGATTAGGATTCACAATTTGTTCGTTCATCACCTAAGTTGCACTTAATACTAAATTTTGGACTGGTCATCTAGGGTTTAGATCTGAGATAATTAACTTGGAACGAGAGTGTGAGTTATAATCTGAATAAACTTAGTGTGAACAATTTGACTAGATACAAAGAGATTTTGTTTAGGATAATTGTGAACCGATAGAACCTGTTCTTAATGCTTGTTTAGAACTCTAGGATCACAAAGAGATTTGGATCGCTAGGTTGCTAGATATAGAAATAATCTCAGCGAGAGTTGGATTTTTTAGCATTGCGTTTCTAGTTCTTGAACCATTGTTCAATCTGAATCCGGTTATTTAAATATCTGACATTGCATAATTCCTGAGAACTTCCTAAGTCTGACGCCTTTCTTCCATTGAAAACACAACCTTGTTTACTTTCTTTCGTTTACTGCTTTCTTCTTATTGATTTAGCTTAACTTGAGAACATATCGTCTATCGCGTGAATCTTGAGTCCTTGTGGATACGATACCCTGAGTACTACATTCGCATATCTTATGCTTTGGTTCTTTATTTGCTTGAGGGCAAGCAAGAGCTAAGTGTGGGGGGAGTTAATATATCATGGTTTTTCTAGGTTTTCAACCATGATATAGTTGTACATATTGAGTCTTTAACCTAGTTTTTCGAGTCTATTGAGTCTTCTACAGGTAAGCATGCGTTTGGAGCAAAGAGTGGGATTATAGGACGTTTCTGGTGATTTGTGCAAAGAGCTAAAGTTGGTGTCTCGACCACGAGTCGACACCCACCTTGGTGTCGGTCGACACTGAGCGCGACAGAGTCTTATACGCGAGTTGAAGACAACTTTCGAAGAATTGCAAAAAGACCCAGAAGTTTCCCTAATTCTAATCTAGCCCCAAAACGTGTTTAGGAGTTTAATTCAGTTTTCAGACTCATTATCATCTATTCGACTCATACTTTTGTTCTTTCTTTGGAGATTAAAAGATTTGGCTAAGGGGCTGTTCTTGCTACTTCTAACCTTTGAGAGAAGGATTTCGAACCCCTTTTACTTATCTATTCAGTCTTTTGGTTTTCTATTCAATGATGTGTAGTTTATCTGATAATATGTCTGAGTAGTAACCTAGTTAAATTTAGTAATTCTCATAAGGGGTTTATGCATGTTTTGGTAACTGATTGATTAGGATTCACAATCTGTTCGTTCATCACCTAAGTTGCACTTAATACTGAATTTTGGACTGATCATCTAGGGTTTAGATGATAGATAATTAACTTGGCACGAGAGTGTGAGTTATAATCTGAATAAACTTAGCGTGAGCAATTTGACTAGATACAAAGAGATTTGGTTTAGGAGAATTGTGAACCGATAAAACATGTTCTTAATGCTTGTTTAGAAATCTAGGATCACAAAGAGATTTGGATCGCTAGGTTGCTACATATAGAAATAATCTCAGCGAGAGTTGGATTGTTTAGCATTGCGTTTCTAGTTCTTGAACCTTTGTTCAATCTGAATCCGTTTAGTTAAATATCTGACATTGCATAATTCCCGATAACTTCCTAAGTCTGACGCCTTTCTTCCATTGAAAACACAACCTTGTTTACTTGCTTTCGTTTACTGCTTTCTTCTGATTGATTTAGCTTAACTTGAGAACATATAGTTTAACGTGTGAATCTTGAGTCCTTGTGGATACGATACCCTGAGTACTACATTCGCATATCTTATGCTTTGTTTCTTTATTTGCTTGAGGGAAAGCAAGAGCTAAGTATGGGGGAGTTGATATATCATGGTTTTTCTATGTTTTCAACCATGATATAGCTGTATATATTGAGTATTTAACCTGGTTTTTTGAGTCTATTGAGTCTTCTACAGGTAAGCATGCGTTTGGAGCAAACAGTGGGATTATAGGACGCTTCTGGTGATTTGTGCAAAGAGCTGAAGTTGGTGTCTCGACCATGAGTGGGTGTCGACCAACACCAACCTTGGTGTCGGTCGACACTGAGCGCGACAGAGTCTTATACGCGAGTTGAAGACAACTTTAGAAGAATTGCAAAAAGACCCAGAAGTGTCCCTAATTCTAATCTAGCCTCAAAACGTGTTTAGGAGTTTAATTAGGTTTTCGGACTCATTATCATCTATTCGATTCATACTTTTGTTCTTGCTTTGGTGATTGAGAGATTTGGGTAAGGGGTTGTTCTTGCTACTTGTAACCTTTGAGAGAAGGATTTCGAACCCTTTTTACTTATCTATTCAGTCTTTTGGTTTTCTATTCAATGATGTGTTGTTTATCTGATAATATGTCTGAGTAGTAACCTATTTAGATTTAGGAATTCTCATAAGGGTTTTATGCATGTTTTGATAACTGATTGATTAGGATTCACAATTTGTTCGTTCATCACCTAAGTTGCACTTAATACTAAATTTTGGACTGATCATCTAGGGTTTAGATCTGAGATAATTAACTTGGCACGAGAGTGTGAGTTATAATCTGAATAAACTTGGTGTGAGCAATTTGACTAGATACAAAGAGATTTTGTTTAGGAGAATTGTGAACCGATAGAACTTGTTCTTAATGCTTGTTTAGAACTCTAGGATCACAAAGATATTTGGATCGCTAGGTTGCTAGATATAGAAATAATCTCAGCGAGAGTTGGATTGTTTAGCCTTGTGTTTCTAGTTCTTGAACCCTTGTTCAATCTGAATCCGGTTAGTTAAATATCTGACATTGCATAATTCCCGAGAACTTCCTAAGTCTGACGCCTTTCTTCCATTGAAAACACAACCTTGTTTACTTGCTTTCGTTTACTGCCTTTTCTGATTGCTTTAGCTTAACTTGAGAGCATATAGTCTATCGCGTGAATCTTGAGTCTGTGTTGCTACGACTCCCTGAGTAATACATTCGCATATATGTGAAATTGCAGTAGAATAGGGATATAACTTTGACCTATCAGATTGGACTGTTAGTACCCATCTGATATGAAGCTTTGACAATGTATTGATCGTAAACGATGGATAGTATTAGATGAGATAAAAAACATTTGTTTAGAGTAGTTAGTATGCATGGGTTTTAAGGTTGGGTGTAGGAGCAAAATAAGAAAATAATACCCAGTTTGGGTGTAGAAGTATAACTAATGTATATTGGAATATTAAAAAGAGGATAATGATGAGAGCATAGGAGTGAAAATGGTTTGCACCCTGCCCGATGAGTGAATAGACGGCATTGAGTGTACGTTTTGCAAGTTGAAATTAATTAAGAAAGAAGGTGTGAGGAGTGGGTGAGTCAGAATTAAAATTTTGACCCGGTTGAATTGAGATGTTAATATATCGAATGTGGGTCGTGGCATGGATGGACATTATAAAGGATTTTTTTTTTGAGATGATTGGTTTATTGAAACGTAGCACATTGTGTGGTTCGGTGGATAGTATATTGCCCAGTATAGACGTAGGTAAGAGAACAGAAAAAACAATAGCAGTGTGGATAGAATTAAGTGCGGGTAGGGCAGGGTATAAAGTTAGACAATTGTTAGTATTGTGTACAAATGAGGTGTTTTATAAAAGAAATTTTCAATTGTGTTATATGTTTGGCATTTACAAAAAATTATACTATTAGATAGTGGATAGGAGAAAAGATATATTGATGGATACCAAAACACAGAGATAGTGCAAGACAAACGATGAGGGAAAGACAAACTAAAAACGTAACTACTTGCGTTATTCATTGGACCTTACAATATTTCAATAATTAAACATATTTAGGGACATTAGAAGTAAATATGTAGTCTAAATTAAACACCGCCGTTTTGGACTCCTCCGTCAACTAAACCGGAACCGTTTTGCATTGCCGCTTCGTGCCAACTGCCGATGTTATCTACCGAACTGCCGGCTTCTGTGGTTTCAAAAATTTCAGGCAACTCGAGGAATGTCTGGGGAATTATTTGGAAAAAGCAAGAAGTCTCAATGGCCCAGAAACATTCGTTGCACATACATTGACCTTTGACATCTTCATGCATGATATCTAGCCAATTGCGATATACAGATCAACGGCATTTCTTCATTCTATATTCGTCAACCGCATCCTTGGTCACCGACATATCGAGGGAGATGCAGCCGATAGGCCAGGGAAAACGCTCAAACTGCCTGACATGCCTCCTGAGAGAACGTATAGTATCACGAGAAAGGAAAGGAATGGTGGAACCTGTATCCAAGGCAGGATATATAGATCGACGGATGACTTCGTAGCAATAGATAGCAAGTTTGCATCCAGCAATCGCGCATCGTTTGATATGTTGGAATGCTTCTGGACCTCCATATATGTATTATGTGTACATGAAATCTGAAATAGCTTTCAGAAACACAACAGTTATGTTGTTGGCGGACAAACAGGCGTTGTACAATAAGGCGACGCATTCGCGGTTGTCTTCTGAAGAGGCAGACTGAAAAAGAATAATCTTAGCAAGAGTATCAAGGTGATTGGGGCCATTTCGAAGGGTATTGTAGATGGGGCGAACCCTAAAGTGTTCCCGAAGGTTATCACAAGAATTCCTGGCAAGGATTAGCCTCCTAAGATTAGGCGGAATGTAATACCATGTATCAAGAAATGGTCAACGGGAAATCAACGAGGGGCATTTCTGTAAATTCTAAAAGAGGAGGGCATTTTGGTAATTTTACCAAAATGCGAGCCGGAAGTGTAGACGGGCCAAATGTTCTTCTTTTTGGTCATAAAGAACATTTAGAAGACCAGACATGGAAGAAACAGAGATTAAACTAGTTATTGGGACTATCGGGAAAGGAAACCGATAGAACCGACAAAACTCGTAAATTTCATAACGAGAGTATGGGTGCCCGATGGAGGTGAAACGAATCTCTAAATTCATATAAAAGAGCATAGTATTTTAAAAATAAGCTTGAAGGATTTATTTCAGAGGCTACG